>JAGVSQ010001351.1:0-29960 GCA_022683975.1 Rhyacophila evoluta | reverse complement strand
TTAACAGTTGAGTTCAGTTTTAGGCGAAGAAGAAGAATGTTAGCGGTGCGTCAAGATTCTTGCGGAACATGTATATTTGAATAGCTCTATCGGTCCTATTAAACACTAGTAGTTGTGTCGTGCATATTTCGTATATATGTCAATATTGTCTACTTTATTTTTCAGCAACTTAATATCGTAATCAAGGCAGAAAGATCGACACACTATACTGGAAAATACTATACTACTCACACACTTCCTGGAAAACTTTTCATTTTTCAACGAGTCAAATGATGTCTATGCTTCAAGTCGATCCCATGCACGAATTCATTGATATTTTCTACAATCTTTCACTGCAGCTCGATAAAATTCACATGTAAGTTTGTAAGTTGCTTAATCTAGAGCCCGTCGTAGCAAGATCTGCGAAATTAAATACCGTTATATTGTTTCAGGAAATACTGAAAATAGTTATATTTTACAATTGATATTTTTGACTGATGGTGCTTGAAGGAAATTGGTTTTAAATTCTAAATTATTTAAAACTGGTTAACTTCCATATCGAGTAGTGAGATCACTGTTAGCGACCCGGGTTTATATGAATTATTTAGAATCTATTATTCATTGTAACAAAAATGAAACTGAGGGAATTATATATCGGTTTAGATACGTAGACAACATCTTTTGTTTGTTTCATGGTACGGACCAACAATCAACGAAATCACATGGTTTTTTAAATTCATTAGACGAAAATATTAAATTCACGTTAGAAGTCGGTGGTGATAGTATTGACTTTCTTGATATAATATCATGATGCTACGACATCGGGTGATCTATCGATCCAAAAAACAGTGGCGCCACTCTGCCCCTCCTGTGTAAGAGTTATAATTTTTCTCATTCATCACTCAAGATCAAATGAAATTTTATGAAACCGTGTTTAATTCTCATGTTTTAATTTTTATCGCCGTGTTTTCATATAATATTAAAAACATATAAGACCCCGACGGTTGAAGAGTCACTTTCTGAACATCTCGGTAATAACCATAGCCATGACGTTGTCTTCATTGCACTTAACAATTCATAGGGTACGTATCTAAATTTTTATAACAATCCATTGATAATTCTCTAAAAAATCGATATGGAAGTTGTCCATTTTCGCTTAACTGTTGGATGGATGATGGTACATGGTAAAGGGTGACATGAAGCTAAACTCACTACTCTTGTAGACCCATCGTAGCAAGGTCTACGGTCTTCATAATACTATATTAATAATATATTTCTTTATTTAGTACATACATAATTATAATATATTCCTTTCAGATATTTCTAATTCCAATAAAGTAATTTTTAAATCCATTTTATATGAATTTAGCGTTTTATAGTTTCGTTTTTCATCGCACGAGTAGGAGTGAATAGTTAATTAACACATAACAACGTGCAGTGACACTTGTCTATAAATATATAAATATATTTGTTGCAATTGTTCTTACATCCTAAAACCTGATTGTAGCTCTAAATAGATGCAAAAGTAAGTGCAAATATGCAGACTGTGTATTATTTAAACACTGGAATTGCATTCATTCATTATCAACTGTGCTACGTAAGCAGTAGTACAGTGGTACCCTTCTCGAACCAGGCCACCGCCTTGTAACTATTTTGACATGGAACTTACTTTAAAAACAGATTTATCAAATATTTTGGTATTTGTGTTCATTTATTTCGGATGCATAATAAAAGATACTGGGCCAACTTATTTTTCTGAGCGATTGTATAAAAGTGATCCCGTCTTTGTAATACCGTATATCAATAACTCTGAAATTAAGCGATCCTATTGTTAACGTATTGGTAGGTAATCGTTGCTATCGCGTATACAATGTTGTTAGTCGATTACTCAACGTTTTAGGTATGGTGCCTTCATTTTTTATTGTGTGTGCAGTCACGAGATTTTAATCTGCAACCGCCGGTGACGAAGTACTTGTATGAGTCTTGTTTAAAAAAAAATTAAATATTTGACTTAATATTGACCAGAAGTTGGATATGAAATGATCTATAAAGCTATGTATAAATGGAGGCGTAGGCATTTATATACGCTTTATTTCGCGCATATCATGTTTACATGTTTTCGGATAAGCCGTGTGTAAATAAACGAGTGAGTTGTCAGAATGACTAGTCAGAATTCTGGCTCACACACGAGCGCGAAAAGAGACGGATTAAGAATATTTTTCAGAAACATCAGCCACTGTGTTACTCTTTTTGCGCAGGTTGTGTTTTCACACGTGGCTTCAAAAAAAAAGAACGACGCATTTGATTTTTACATATTTCGCCGGATTGCGTGTGCGGGTGGAAAATCACTGAATATACATGGTGATTCGTTAGAAAACCAGTCAATTGTCATTAAATCATTTTATACATTATTAAATATATTTTTATTATTATAAACATTTGTCTCCTTTATATTAATAACTTTATGACAGAACCCTAGAACACGTATAATATGAACTCAATTATTCTGAAAAAATAGCACGATAACGTAGTATCTTACCTAAACTATCAAAAAATGTCACCAATAATGTCAAAAATAATTTATTAATTTTTTCATAATAGAGTGAAACGATAAAATAAAGATCTTAGAGAATTGATTTGAAGTTACATTTTCAGCCAATCGACATATTGCTTTACGTTATTTTGAAATATCCAGCTACTGAGTTTACAATATCAATCGACTCACAAACAAGCGTTATCACCTCGGACATCGAAGTGATATATCATAATTTTAAAAATTATAAACTTACTATCTATATTTTGATATTCATAATAACACAACCACCAAACTGGTATGAAAAAACAAAGCTTTTTTACGTGGTTCTGCTAAGTATGTACTTCTAACAAACTTCCATGAACAAATGTCATTTTCGTGTTACAGTCAATATGGTGGTTTAATATTGTTACATAATATGTCTTAGTAAAAACGACTTTAAAGCGGTGAGAAGATAAAATTATGTGCAACCGTTTCTATTCCATTGTGTACTCTATTCTGACCAGCGACCGACAAAACATCGAGAGTGTCAACAGCTTCACTTGCAATCCGATTGGGAATAGCTGAAGTAACTTTCAACTCAATGCGGGATGTCTAGGAAAACATCAGTTATAACCAAGTGTCACCAGTTGAGCGTTTGAGCTCTAAGCTTATTGTATTGTATGTACAAGTATAGTAATAAGAGCAAGATGAAAGCTTTTAAAGAAAATTAATTTCAGTAACAGCTCTGAGAAAAATTGGGATTCAGTACGGTAATAATTTTCTTTGATTACTTGTTAAAAAGTGGTGAGAATACATTAATCATTTTTAAATAGCACACTAAAACTTTTCCGAGTAAAAGTTGTATCAGTGAGTGATATTATATAGTGCTACGAGATAATATTACCAACTGGATTATAACATAGACATGGATAATTTATTTGTATTTATTTTGAATGAGTAAGACATATTACAGTTGCTTGGTAAATTGTGTGTTGTATATTTGACTCTTACTGGCCTGTGATGGATAGTGAGTGAACAGTACTTAATTATATTTAACTTCTCCAGTGTATACCGATTGCAAGGTGCTTATACTTTATTTACTCTTCATAAAAACATCTAAGATTTCATTGATATAAACAGAAGTCACTATTTTGTGTTAAATGTAGAACCGGCATACATCTGTGTATCAAACTACGTTGGTAACGGTAGCTTCTATCACTCATACGAGTTTTCAAAATGGTTAGATCAGTCATTAAAAAATAATCGCTTGGATATGTTGTCTCTTTTGTTTTTCTTTTATTTTTATAGCCAATCACTATAATTTATCTAGAAAATTTTGCATAATTTGAATTTAAAATATGTTTTTTTACTGGACATTCGGGAGTTATCACTGTAACTAAAAGGACAGTAAAGCAAATGTTAAATTCGTTTTTAATTTTAGCTAAACTCTTCATTTCGAAATTTAGATTAACACAATGAATAAAAATGTGATTTTTTTATGTAGATTTGTGATTTAAACTAGTAGTTTATGGAAAAAAGAAGCACAATGAGTTATATAATATATGCTGTTATTCCAACTTTAAATTTTATTACAAACAAATAAAAGCAACGTTCCTAACGAATTTAATTATGACGTGTGATTTAGAATTATGAATGAATTATAACTTTACGTATATACTAAATAGTATTAGGTGCGATTACTTCAATTTTATCTTGATAAATTTCAAATAAGAAGTAATTATATAATATCGATAGAATGGGTTATACATAATTTAAAAAATCTGAAATTACGAAAAAGGAGGCATGGTGATTGGAAGGTTACAAAGAATCTTGGAAGTAATATATGGTAACCTTGTATTCATAGCGAGTAGAAATTGTCAAATAGCGAAACAATAAAATTCTAACACTACAATAATGCAATATGTAGATGTAGATGAATTCAAAAAAGAGTAATATATATATATATATACATGTATTAAGTAAAAGTAATTTATGGTTATTCCTTGGGCCACACTATAATACAAGAGCGTGCTATGTTTCTGTTGAAAAAAATCCAATAACTATAAAAGCACATGCTGTATAGTTCGTGAGAATCCCTTATTCCCCCCATATGTTTTATCAATATCACTTTTTATTGAAAAAATATTTTACTCGAGTATTTTTCATATGGATTAATGCCAAATGATTTGAATTTTAAAGGGCCTGTGCATATTTTTTCGAGGCTGTCAAAATATTTGCATGGAAACGAAACGGTTACGTGGAGAACACGATAGCGCAAAAATATTTTTCACAATCTGTCAGAAGAATATTGTAGATTGCTAAAATATTATCGACGAAAAATATATTTTTTGTAGCAAAAACATTAATTTGGGACTTCATGTTTCGAATTTTAAAAGCCTGTTATGCTAAAATCGACATCGACAAAGTCGGATAAATGACAACGATATTTGGACAAGAACAAAGAAAATTTAGTAATAGTTAAATATTATACAAACGCTAAAAACAATTTGCCAAGTGGTTACATGTGATTAGATCCACATATTTTGCGATGGTTGTTTTCTATTACATGTAGTATTATTTTTTTAACATGTCTGGAGCATAAACTACCGTACTAAGTCAAAACTAACAAAAACTACATGCAAGTAGTCATATCAATGCAGAGGGCAATGGTGATGTTTAACGCGATTGCCTCGGATATTCATATGTTCCACCTAGGTGAGAGCGAACTTAGAATGATGCTATTATATACATTTTCAGAATAGGATCTGTCTAACTTACTTGACAGAAACTCTATTTTTCCTTCTGTATATATATTTTTTTGTAATTCTTTCTTATTATTTTAATATGTTTTTGATATTTTCGTCATAACTATATGCATATCGTGTTGTTAACGTATTACAATTGTAATTTGTAATGTTACAATATGTACAAAATATATAAATAAAAGACACTGTGTTTTTAGCTAGTAAAACAGTATAGTAGCATACGCCCAAATACCTTCTACGTATTTACAGATAGAAAGTTTTTCCAATAGACAGAACATTTTTGAAACCCTGAAAAATTTCATATTTAGCTAGTTTCCGTAAAATCGACCATGTGAAAAGTATTTTCCGGTTGACGATGAATAAATCTCAACGGGGTGAATATGCCTACTTCAAAAAATAGAACATACAAATCTCTAAGCTGTAAGACTTAGTCGTATTTTTTAAAGTAGATTGGTTGTCAGCTAATTGCTCACTAGGCGCCTAATCCTGAAAAAAATAATATAAAAAATCTTTACAGCTGTACATTTTGAAACCGCAACCCCCGTTATTAAAACGCTCATGCTTACCTTTCAGCCACCGAGAGGGCATATTTTATTTTATTAAAGATATTTTAAGATAAACTATTAATTTTTCATGTAAAAATGTGGCGATGAAACAAAAAATACTGTTTATTCTTGTAGAGGTTTAAAAGCGTTTATACAGCAATGAATTAAAATCAAAAGCGGACAATGGCAGTGATGACTCTATAAAGCTTGTAAAATTTATAGAAAGGAATTTAATTTGTCTTTCAGAGTCTTTGAACTAGTCTACTGAAAACGGATCTAATAAGTCCACGACACATTCATTTGTTCATTATAATACAATAGCCTACTAAGGCTGATTATTTCTTTTCGTATAAAGCGTTGCAGTTCTATACTAAAGACTTTGAGTTCCATCTCAGATTTCCCTGAGGACCTTCTCTTGTCGAGACGCGCTGAGGTATTCGATAATCAAAGGAGTACACCTATACGCGAGAGAGAATTTTCTTATATATCTAAAAGAAAATTTAATCCCATAAGATTTAGAAGTATGGGATTACAAGAACTGATTATAAATGTAACAATGTTTTATAAGTTCACTTCTATAACTGTTATAAAATATTTAGTTTTATAAATT
The DNA here is from genome assembly GCA_022683975.1 of Rhyacophila evoluta. Taxonomy (NCBI): domain Eukaryota; kingdom Metazoa; phylum Arthropoda; class Insecta; order Trichoptera; family Rhyacophilidae; genus Rhyacophila; species Rhyacophila evoluta. Next base: position 23,546 of record JAGVSQ010001351.1, on the reverse strand, counting down.
ATTTTCAATAAATTAGTGTAAGCTGAATATATTATATTTAATAAACATGACACGTGTTTACTCTATTATATCAAATAGATTTTGTCCGATATAATTATGAATTAGCTTGTTTTTGTTTTATTACACAATAATGGATCTATGAAGAAAAAAAAGTTACAGTAATAAGTAAATACTTAATGTATATTTTTCTATTATAGTTGGAGATCATAATAAATTTTTCGTAAGTAATTTGAGGAATAATTGAGATAAAAAAATAATATGAACGTAAGATACGTTTGAATAAATATGAATAAAAATATGATCATGATAAAAATAAAACAATATCATGATAGAAAAATAATATAATATTACTAATAATTACATTGTATCCATGGTAACGTATATCTTAGTATCCACGCCTAGACCGGATGCCCATTGAGTTGAGCAATTGCAAAGATTCATATGCTTCACTTTGGGGCGAACATGGTATAAGAATACGAAGTAAGAAAAAACGTATTACAGACGGTTTATTTTGGTAATTTGAAAAACTATCATCTGAATACAAATATATAGTTTATTGCAACAATCGGGCCATCGCCATCATTCAGTTACAAATGTGATACACGATAGAAAGTAATGAAAATGAAAATATGTAAAAATTATGTTTAAAATCATATTTTATCACCACGCAAATGATGAGAAGTTTGCATATTGTTGGTGTAAGAATGAAATGGCTATCTGATAAATCGAAATGGGAAAGTCTTATGTTGTCTTTTTGCTGAGACATCAGTTTTAGTTTTCGATATGAGAAGGAAATTTTTAAGACGTCACTGCCACGAGAAGACTGTAGCAGCAGCTAGGTATGCTTTGATCAGGACCTCACCATACGCTACATTAACTTTAAATTCAAACACATCGAGATTCGTATTCCGTTTTATCCTAACAGATCACCGAGATGTGAATTCCGCTCCGCCGATATATCAAGATATACCAAAGTCGTAGAGCATTCTTAACAATATGGCGAAGATGTAACGGTACGCTTGTATTAGACTCTGGTATCAATATAAGTGCGCGGAATAAAAGGAATCTTGCCTTTGGGATTTATTTGAAACGAAGCCAGTTGAACGATGCTGGTATTAAAAATAAATGAAAAGACTTATTTAAAAGATTGAAAATCTTTATACGTCAATTCGTTTTGATACAACATATTCATGAAAAATATGAGAAACTAATACTAAGTTACCTTATTGTTTCCATATATGATTTTCAAATTATTCTATATTTTACATATATTTTTTTTCATCTTAAGATCTAACGTATACTATAACGGATCTTAACAGTCAAAGCTATATCTTAATAATATATATGTTAATATAGATTCAAGTTAACCACGAATTTTTTTTAAAATAAATATTTGCACATATATGTAGGTATATATAATATTATACTATAAATGGCAGGGTGATATAAAATTGCTAAAGGCGAGGAAATGTGCACTTTGTTGTTTGTTATTTCATTTTTTTTAAGCTTTACACGTGGAAAGTATTATAATTTATGTGTTTAAAGTATTCATGATCTCAAAATAATGAAAGAGTTTAAATTTGAGACATTTGAAAAACACATAGAAAGCGTTGTAAAAGTAGCGGTAATTAAAATTCACGCCAAAAGAATATTTAAAAAATACGATAGTAAAAAAATAGAAAACGAAGAGAATAAGAAAGAGTTTATTTTAAATGTTTGTATATTAACATCCATCTTAATTCAACTCACTCAGGTGGAAGATGTCATTCACTGAGGAAATTTTACTAAATATAACCATCCGAATTGCCATAACTATTGGCAGTGTGGTTCTATACTTCGAAACGAAAAGCAGCCCATGTTATCGATTTCTCAGTTAATTATTAAGAAACTCAGAAATCACTACTAATCAGTGTGGCAGTATTCTCAATACTTGAAAAATGCGTCACCAAATAAACTCCTTAGTTTTAAGCTAAAATACACTATATCTAAAACGTAGGCTCGACGGTTCACCCACACGCAATAGATGTTAAATACCACTTGAGATTATTATAATGGATTATTCTACGGAGCATCATAAAAGCAAACGATGCTAGACAACTGTTTCATGATCTACTACATTTTCCCACAGTAGTAAGAATATTACGCTTTGTATTACAGAAAATATATGCGGTCCATTGTATTGATAACATTGATCCAAATTTTACTCCATGCTTACATATCTTGTAAATGCACTTAATATGCAAATCCGATAGGGCATATACAAATAATAGGGATAAGATTTCAGTGATTCAATCAAATTGTCAATGACTGTCATAAACATATGCTTGGTTTATCTAATTGGAAAACAACCTATATTTTTGCATAATTACAAGGATGTATTTCATGTACTGATATATAGGTATAATGGTTAATTATAATTTGAGTGTGATAAACTGACGAATTTGAGTTTTGTTTTGGTATATTTTTAATGAGTGAATGTGCTTTGCGCGTCTTAGTTTTAGTTAATAATATATCATTAATAAATTATTGTAAATAGTCAACTTAGTTTCAGTATTATATGATGCTGTTTTTATTTTTTTCCTATAAGGATTTTATAATCTGATTTATATTTAATTGTGAGAAATAGTATTAATAAACAGATCGCGTAAAATAATTGAATATATGTATTTTAACTTTGTGAATTTAGCGTTAATAGTATTATCCTTCTGGAAGTGTGCGTAATGTTGTATTTAACGTTGCTAATAAAATATAATTTAAAAAGTTTTCACGGAGACTTTATGAATTGAAATAAGCAAAGTTCGCACCCCAGATATCTTCCGCGAATTGTTCGACGACATAAAGGGAAACTCTTCGTTTTAATGAACGACAACAAATAATAATAAAATAACGCACCGACAATAGGAAAGCACGCGCTCGGGCTAACCCGACTCAAAAGAGTATACATACTTTAAAACTTGGCGAAATTTGTTTTGGGGCCTTTTCACAGTTTCGAATTATCTTGTAATTAGGTTACAAATGTTACTCTGCTTTTACATCTACCGACCACTTGATGGTGTCGACAATGCTACTTTACATCTCATTTCAATTTGAATGTGCCAAACTTTCTGTTCTTTTACACCGTAAAGACATTGCTTCATCTTTATATTCCGGTCATTCAGAAAGTCATCTGCATCGATTACATATTTACATACTACATAAAACATCATTTATTAGCATGCTGATAAAATATTTTCTTAGTTGTGCAGAGAATGAATATTGATTGAGTTTCATGTAGTTGTAAAATCAATATTTTGGGCTACTCCGTTTGAATAATCACCATGCAATTCTGGTTGGGTTTCTTGTTTTAATTTTAATTTGATCATTTAATATTTAAAAAAAAACTGTTGGAGCCAAACAATTGTTTTTATGATGCAAGTTGCGTGGTGATAAGTTTTACGTCTTTAAGCTCTACATACGAGAGAGAAAAAAGTTTGAGGATAAATATTATTCGATAAAATTTAAGAAGAACAAGGTTTCGCCTCTAAGATTGTTAACCTTTTTTTTATAAAATGAGGTAAAAGAATATAATTTTTTACCCATTTTCGGTGTGAACTAACTAGTCGAAAACAGTATAAAGCTGTTGAAAATTAATTTTAAGTGTAATTATTGTATTATTTACCACACTGGTTCAGAGCTTAACCCCTGGAATGACTCTATGAAACGGTCTTATCTGTGGCAGGAACTTTAGAGACGCAGCGGAATCCTTCATAACTTTACCTCGCAGTTGGCTGAGGCTCACTTTTAGCTCATATTTTTTTCTTTCGACTTAATTAAAAACATTTCATCAGCTCTTTCGTAATTCGTAGTAGAAAATTACAGTTGTAATGAAACTGTAGGAGTTTGTGAAAAATATATCTTGTTAATGAGTAAGCTTGATAAACTTACATTTTAGTTGTGTTTTACACGCCATACAAGCGTAATTTACTTTTAGCTAAGGCAACTGAAATTTTTATTCAAATTTAAATCTTGTTACGAAGAAAACAAAATATTAATGGAAAAATTAAAAACGCCGAATGTTTCCAAACTGTAATCTACGAATAGATTGAAATAATGTAAGTTTCTCAAAACTGGACGTTAAATTAGTAAAAAAATAATTTTAAGAATACGGAAATTATTACACAAGTGTGCTAAAAGATGCTCGTTACAAATAAAAATACAAATAAGGCCATACAAAATAAAGTTAAATACCATATAAAGCAGGAAAACAAATAAGAATGAAACTAAATATACTGTTGATGAAAAAAATGATGTTTTAGTTTTAGCTTTTTATTTGTAAATTGATAAAAATCGTTTTGTTGAATAAATACGTATATGGTCGTTTGATGAAAAAATAATGAGTAATTTATTAAGATTTTATATTATGAAAGTGTAACGCTACTCGAAATCTTTGAGAAGCCCTGATCTAAATAACTACTTAAGCCGACGAGTTTTTTTGGGAAGCAGATTTTTCAAGGATACAAACTTCATGCTAAAAGATATATTCATGTAAGAATGTATATAAATGGGTTGAAGGCTGTTCTTGGAAGGCTTAAATTTTACGTATTATATTTCTTAAAATTATTTCAAGAATGATCGATAAAAAAATATACAAAGCAAAAGCGTGAATAGAAGTGTGCGGAAGTCCTTAGGTACGATTTCAAGGTGAGTCATCCTTAAAGGATTTTTGGGCATTCTTTTGTTGACGTTTGAAATTCATCGGCATTAGAAATATTTATTTTTAAGCACGGATGTAAAGGTGCAGAAAAATAACGAGGGATTGCCGTATTTCACCTTTTATGCAATGGTTTTTTAAACTTTTCGCAAAATAAATGGGTTATATTATTACTAATTATTATGAGCCTGGTCGATATCGGTATCCTAAAATTTTATAATATTATATTTATATATAAATTATCATTAAATAAAATTTAGATCAAACGAATAAATTGAAGTTCTATAGGTCAATAAGTTGTATAGACAGTTGTGAAATTATTATAGAAACTTGTATTTTAGATTTTAGTTGGGAAACATTGTGGTGAAGTTACTTTGAAGACTCATATCACTATAACTAATTTTCAATGAATTTTAAAACAAAATGCTAAAATGATGTAATAACTTGGAAGATGAAAGAGCATCAAATGGACAAGATTTACATGACACGACACGAGTTTAAATCTCAAAGCAGCATAAAGATTAAAATAAAAATAAAAAATGCAGCTCTGAATGTCTAATGTACTAAGTGATTAAATGACAACCAAGTCTCGTATTGCATTGGAAATCTTTGCATTGGAAAGGCCTTTGAAAATTAACGAGCTACGAAAAACAAATACGAGCCAAATCAATGTTGGTATACTGAGAGAAAATTGAGTAGGTAAAGAAATTTCAGTATGATCAGTATAGTAAAAAAGTCATACAAATGACAGTTAAAAATATTAATAACAACCTAAAATAAACATTATTTAAAAATAGCTTCGTATAATACGATGTTCTAGAATATGGAAATAAATATTCTAAGTCAACTGATTTAAAATGCTTCGAAAATCTGATCATATTCAGATACGAAAACTCTCATGTATGGAGAAGATCAGCGGTTAAGTGAAACGACGATGAGTTACGTAAACATCTAAGAAGTGAATTTCTATCAGCTTCCAGTGAACTGCACAATTACTATTTGCGAAACCGATATAAGTTTTTGATATCCTGAGCGAATATACTATTATTATTATTGTGCGGAATAGAGTATGTGGCTAACTCCAGAAATAGTTACGAAATACGATCAATTTTGAGTAAACGATTTTCAATAATTAACTATACTTATGACCATAATAATAAACATTACATTTATTTTATATCGCTATAAGAAGATAAGAAGGCAATATTTAAACACAAATAAAGTAATGTGGTTTTTTAGTGTTTAATATCTCTTAACCGGTGTTAGATAGAGATAGAGATAGAGATATATTTTATGCATATATTTTATTTTAATTCTCCAAATATATTGATTTAAAGTTTTTATATTTCATGTATTTGGTATAAAAACCTCTATGGTTTGAATGACGTCATTACAAAATAAAAAAAATGATCGATATGAATAAAAATAATTATTTTGTATAACATGTAGTAACTGCATGCGTGTGTTTGTATTAGATCAAGTTGGATAGGTGTAGTGAGTAGCGACGGTCACTCATTTGAATGATGACATTACAGCTCAGAGGGAAACAGGGGAAGCGTTGTGTGCTAGATTCAACTATCAGTAAGTTGATGTATCGTAGAGGTTAGGGTGCATACTTAGTAATCTGGGAAATGCGGGTTTGATATCCACATCTGACGGATTTAAAAAATCAAAAATGCAGGTCTAGATGCCCTCTGGGTTGAAAAATCGTCTGACAAACAATTCTCGTGAAAAATAATCTGTCAATACGTTTTCACATTGCGGAGATCTATTGTAAATACTCCACGTCGCTGTATAGATTCATATGCTCTACTTTGGGAATGAATATAGTATGTATATAAAATAAAATAAAAAATAATAAAATGACAATATCAAATATCGTCTAATTTATTTCTGACGTCATTTTTGGATTTCTTGTACTTAATTTATATTATTTGACCATATATAAATAAACATGATAAAATAAATTTTATGGCTGATTTAGTAAATTTTGAATAATTTAAAACATATATATTACAATTAGACACTTGGGGGGCAGTACTGTAGGTTTTGTTACAGAAAGGCAAGAGTTAACGACGATTAGAATACTAATTTAATACAGAGATCTTCATCATTACTGTGTTACAGACTTAACTGTGCTTTGAGTTGCTAAAGTAAATCCTCTTTAAATAGTGCATATAAATCTTTTAAATCCTTTTTCAGTTTATCCAGTCATCAAAGACGTGATTTATCAATGCTCCGTCTTTCCGCAGGCTTACATTGGATTATTCTTCAAAGGAAGTCTCTTTTAGAAAGTTGGCCTTCTATAAACTTTATAATTCGTATAGGTGATACGCATAGTACGATATGTTTCGATAACGTTTGAGTCATCACCTAAATTATACTATACCATATACCTTAGGGCTATGGCGATATGAAATAATCCGTTTCATAAATTGGATTAGAATATTTTGCTCTAATCTTTCAACATGAATTTTTTGTGTTCCATATACAAAAATCCTAAAATTTTAATGACATCTTGCCTTAATCTTTCAATTTATTTTTATAACGGTTTATGGTGCTCTACGTCCACTTTTCTTCGTCACTCTATTTTTATCGATGTTCTAAATGTTTTACATTAAAAGATGTTTGTTTTATTTAAACAAAACGTTGGTGTCCATAAGAGTATCTGCTTAGAAATATATATATTTTTTAATCCCTAGAGATTGATTTAAGGGCAAAAATATTAAAACATGTGTAATTTCTCGATGCATTAACTTTCCAATTGTAGATTATATCTATACAGTATTGTTCAGAAGACATATATTTTTTTTTATGCATGTTAATTTTTAGCGCTATTTATTTTTTGTATAGGAATATATGTTTCTTATATTTAAAATAATGATACTTTAACATTAACAAAAATATTATAAAATTATAAACACACATCAACAATAGAGGCAACTTAAAGACGTTTAAAAGAGTAATCAGAGATATTTAAGTAATTAAATGTATACTGCTTCAAAAATGCTTTAAACAAAAGAATAATTACTCTCATTTAGTATTCATATATTTTAATATGCAAAGAAAACGTGCCAGCTTTGTGGTACGTATGGCAGGCGTAAGTATCAGAAAATTTCTTTTAAAGCTTACGGATGCATAAAAAATAGATTGATGCAGTATTCGGTTGGCTGGTTGTATTCCACACAGTGTTGAAAGTCTCGAGATACATCGGCTGGCTGGAGAAAAAATATTTATATACCTGAAATTAATACCATATTTCAAATAATTTGTTTTATACTATTAATTTATAGCCACAAATAAAATGCACGGGTAGACTTGCATTTTCAGTTGGTTACTTTATATGAAATCTGTATCATAAAACATACATTGTTTCTTATATAATAATTTCATATATGGTTTGGTGTCTTTTGCAATAGTTATGTATGCAATATATTTGCCAACTATGTCACCCTGAATTGAATGACAAAAACATGAAAAAAATGACCTGATTACAATAAATGTTAAGAAAACCACAATAAATCATTGGAATTTCAATACAGATTAAATGCATTTAAATAATATGAGACATACACAACTACATAAATAATGGACTTAGCAGCAATTAAAGTATAAAATAAAATAAATGACATATTGTTCATAAAATTATTAAAGTATTGTGACGTCGTTTTTTTTTGTTTTTTATCAAAGATTTAGTTGATACTTTATAAAGTAGATTTTTTTGAACTTTCGAATTAGAAATTGGATAATATTTAAATATAAAAACTGAAGTTGATGGACATTAAATATAATGAAAATATTTTATTCCGCAAATTTATTTGCTATTGTTTAAATAGTTTCTTTAGAGTTGTATAAATTAAATGTGACACAAATCGTACTTTTATAACATATATTACATCTCGATGACACCTGTATTAATACGATATACGATATGCTGTATTATACACCATGGGTAGTTCATCTCACCACACAGCTTGTCATCCATTAATGTTCCCAAAGAGCCTCTGCCGAGCTTTTGTTTATGTGTTGGCGAACCGTGACTTTACGACTTCTATTTGCCAAATTATTACTCGAGATTATATGAGAATTTAAACGCCACCGCTACCAAAGCACATGCTAAAGTTTTTTGTAACGCCATTTTGTGGAACCATTTCGCCAACAAAAAGTGGCTACAAATAATGTTGTTTCATTGAGTTGAGTTCCTGTGAACGACTGATGAAAACTTTTCGAGAGAAGTTTTACCACTCTACTCCGATGAAAATATTATTTAAGCGACTCATAGACTTAGCGATTTTCAAAACAGTGAGCGTGTGCTTATTATCAACTCATTTTATCGTACAATAAAACAGTAAGTAAATATTGTATGACACTACTTTATACCGGAATGATAGAAGTACGCATCAAATGACATAAGTTCTCTAAATGAAGTCTTTTTCATTATGAAGTTTTTAATGTTGTTTTACTTAGAATTAGTTTTGGCGTAAAATGTATATACGTAGTTATTCATTAAATTAAAATATAAGTACAGATATTTATTACGCAATGAACAAAAAAAACTGTTTATTGTGTGATTTAAATATGCATATTGAACTCGTAAAAAAGCTATGTCACTTATTGTGATTAAATGAATACACGTGACGTGTACTCGAATTTTGTAGTTGCATAAAATCTACATTCTTTTGATTTATCTATCAAAAATACGATAAGTTTTTAAAAGCTTTTATTAGAGCTGGTTTCAAATGCCGGGCTATTTTTCATTGCTACATTATTGTTATAAAAATAATCTATAAATATGCATACACGTGTTGAAGAAAAAATACTATCCTGCTTAATAGTAGTAATATTGATAGTTTTAAAGCTGTGTAAATAAAAATATGATGAAATATGTTTTGAAAATAAAGACTGGATTAAGTTTTCTAAAATGTTAAAATGTAGCATACGATGATATACTATTAGATATGAAGCTATATTAATCTGAAGATTCAGTTAAATTCAATAAGTCTTAACTGCCTCAAGAGATAGAGAACTTTAAAAGTGGCACGTGCCTGCAGTGGAGCCTTCATGTGAATCCATATGTAAATTTGACTAAAACTTAATCGGGCACGCGCGTCTATGTATTTCATGGATTTGGATACGAGCATTGTTCATTGTCTAAATGTTGCAATCCGAATAAAGTATGATAAATGCTACTGCTATGAAACCGCGAACACTGAATAAACGAAATGTCTACTTTGACATCAGGGCGGAGAATGGAGCGCTTTGAAATCCAAATCTGGTGGATGCGAATCTTAGATTTGTAGGAGCGTGTGAGAAGAAGTAGCTAAAACACGAGTGTCGTTTACGTGTTATCATGCGGTGGTTTATCTTCATGGGGACCGTTTACTGCAAAGCAATTCGTTAATGTTCATACGTGTGAATGATTTTTATATAAGCATCATTATTTATTAATTCCCATACATTTAAAAAAGTTTATTGCATTATTTTTTATGTTTAATATTATACTTATGAAACAAAGTGTTAAACCTAAAAACACGCCACCACAAAGATTGTTTTATTACTCAAAAGGCAATATGAAAGAAGCGTAATAGTCTAGGTCTAGTGGACGAAATAAGCTTTAATGTTACAGTAAAAAACACTTGTTGTATTTAAATACCAATATATATAATAATTACCAATATATAAATAATATTAATAGAAGTAATGTTATAGTTTCCTAGATGTTTAAAAATATATGCTGAAGTTGTCCTAATAATATAAGCTCTAACGCTGTAATAGATATTACAATTGATTTATTATACAATATTTGTAACTAATTATAGATAGATATAAGACTATAGTTTAAAAAAATATACGTAATTACTTTAATAATTTAGCATTTTCTTTTTTATGAGTTTAACTGACGATTCAATCCCGATATTAATAATAATAGAAATATAACACAGTGATGTGCTCTACGAATATATTAATATTAAATCTGCTGAAAACTGGTATTTTAATATGTTATTGAAAGTTTATTAAAAATAAGCTAAAAAAATGCTTGAGTCGCAAGCAAAATAATGAGAACAACTTGAGTGAACTGGAGAGATGTATTATTTATTGTTTGAACGTGATATCAAACCACACAAATTATAAAAATATGAATTGTTCAAGCATTCAACATTCATACTCCTCCCTTTGTTGTATGTTAAGTAAGCAGAGCAAATAAAAAATGGCCATATCATTTGAAAAAAGACTCAAAAACGAGGTTCTGTATTACAAGAATTGATAGCGTAGGACCTAAGCGCAGTTTTCATGTAAAGAATATATCACCGCCAGTTTTCAAGAAATGTTTAAAATTTAATCTCAAAGCGAAACCCAATTTAACAAAAAAAAATGAAAAAGAGGGTTTGCGTTAGAAATGCTCAACCCAACATGGTAATTAAATTACCGATGGCTGAGATGCTGGAAGGTGGTCGTGTGGGAGTTCTACCAAGTGGGTTAAAAGGTAGGACGGGAGGCGATTCCTTAACAGAGCAACCTCCATTTGCTGTTTGACGTTATTCTCCTTCAAGGTTACGGCGTGAATAATTATTTTCTATGCCAGGGGACTTAAAACTTTCTTAGGCTTTTTGCATTTTTCAATTAACAAGGGAGACATTTTGAAGGCTTTTAAGGCGAATAAACGATACATAAAATCATGTTTATAAATACATAAAATTTCCGTTGTCCTTCATTTTATTCTTGAAAATGAAGTGATTATTATAGCCTTTTAAAAATGTCAAAATAATTTTTAAAAATGTAGCACTTTTATAATATGATTGCTGAAAATATAAAGCATATGAATTTTCATAATGTAAAAGTTTGTTTAGATAGATTATTTATTTTAAGAGAATTGACTATCGAATAATTTCCCATTTCATTGAAAATTGAGTCAATCGTATTCCTACGCATGTGTAACATTTGAAACCCCGGGGAAAATAATTCTTGATTTGACACATAATAATTTATAAATATACAGCAAAAATAATACTATCTAAAGTAAAGATAGAGTTTTGAATAGGTATTTTCCACATTTAAATTATTGTTTTTGAATAATCATGTTTAATAAAATACATTAATTTAAGTATTTGTCCTTTATTATTATTATTGCAATTTTATATTTGTTTCAAAACTATTAGTATTTTGGCAACAAAATCATGTTCAATTTTTATTATAGTGCAAGGATTATTTTTGATCAATTATGATCAACAACACAAGAACGTAAATTGAAGTTATATGGATTTTTGTCAGTAATATTATAATAAAAGTTAAAAATACTATATACATATACACACACATAATTTAAAATGCCAGCGTATGAATGAATCAATAAAATAATATCACACTGACAGATTGAATCTAACTTGAAAGATTTTCTGAAAGAATTCTAATAAGAAAACTTTTATTTCGAGAGCTTAATTTTAGTATAGAAAAAACGTAATGGATTGTGATATCTTATATTGGCACATTTCACGTTTCATAAATGGTTTACGATATGAGCACTTTATTAGAACCAATTAACCTAAATTAATCAACTATTGGTTTTACTTAACCCATTGTGCTACATCTGTTATTTCACATTTTCCATGAATTACCAGAATAAATAATTTTTGGTGAACACAATCGTACTTACGTCTGGCATAACTATAAATATATATATACACTGAAAATTTCTCAACGACGGTTATTCTATAAAATTATTTGATATTAGGTATGAGAAAAAGAATAATGAAATAAATGCTGAAAATAATAAAAAAATATTTTATTATTTATGGTGAAGTATGAGAAATATAACAAAATACCGAAGTCTAGTAAAACACAGCAAAAGATAAATGTAAATAAGGTAGAAGATAAAATTTTCACAGTAGCTGAAAAAGCTTAGCGTACGGGTTGAATGATGCGGGTTTGATTCCAAATGCAGGACTGGATACCCAAAATAGTTGAAAAAAATGGCTAACAGTCGATTTTTGTGAAAATAAATTTGTAATATTGGTTTTAATTATGTGGGCTGGGATAGCCATCTTCACACTTCTGAGATCCATATAAACCATATAAACAATACAATTTTGTGTGTACTCATCGATTATTAACAAAAGATGGACACGAAAGTTATGTCTTTGTAAAGTTTCTTATATTGTAAGGACACTTGATTAAAATTTTGTCTAGATTTTTATAAGGTTATTCAATTTTTTTGAATGATAACCAACCGGCACTCAAATGAGTTTAACATTTTCGAGTTGAAGATATCAGGCACTTCATTATTGTTTGTAAGATAGTATCAATGTTGCCATAACTCTTAAAAAACTTGAAAGTTAACCAGATATTCTAAAATCTATTACGGTCTTAGTGTGATTAAAGCAGAGAGAGAGAGAAATCTTAAAATTGTAAAAAAAATCAGAAATACTTTGTATAATAAAAACCAACGTTTTACTCGCAAAAAATAATTTGTTAACAATTGATGTTATTTTTATGCACTTTTATACTTCAAAATCAAAAGTAATGTAGCTGTAAACTTATTAAGAAAGAAACTTATTTTTGCACCCAGCTGTATAATATATCATGAAGTATTAGACATATTTTATTATATCTCGTTATAATATACTGAATTAAAAATGCTTTCAAATATAATATTTATGCATATATACATTATAATCCAGATAATACGGGTTTGATTCTCTATCTGTCGAATTTTAAAAATAAAAAAAATTAAGGACTGCCTGCCCATTGGGTTGAATAATTGTCTGACAAACAAATTTCGTAGAAAAAATCTGCCAATACGTTTTCACATTGCGGAGATTAATATAATTCACTTTCGGAGTGAATATATTCACACTGTGTATATCCATATGCTTCACACAAAGAAGAAATATGGTATAAATAGAAATATAAAAATAAATAAATATTGAAATATCACGAAGTTTTAAGATAAAGTATTAAGCATAATTTGAAACGACTAAAGGATTTTTATAAGAAGTTTTAAGAATTTCTTTAATAATTATATTCGTTCCACTGTGATGTCTTATTAATATGTCTTATTGAATGCGTTGCAAGAAAGATTTGTTAATAAGACTGACTGTAAGGTATATTACAAAAAGCTCCGCTAAGTTGTTTGCTGCTAAGACTTTCATAACAGCGCTTCTAAGACGTTTTATGCAACTTTGTGCTGCAGAATATATTAAATTTAAAAAAAATCGACATTTGGCTGCCAGTGCGCATAGTTTGTTGCGCATAGTTGTTGTTTAAAGATATGACATATAAAACAATTAATTAATGTATGAAATACTCCAAATAAAATATCTTCAAGAATATTTATTCTGAAATGTAAACAGATATTCAAACTTAGAACAAGTGTTTTCCTTATTCATAGTTTTTGTTATTGATTACCGCGTCCGCTCCCGAAAGTGAAACATATAAATCTATATCATCTAAAGATATCTGCTCCAAAATAGAGTATAAATGAATTTTTGCAATCTTGTCTTGGTTGATTTTTTGCCACTAGAATTGGTAGTCAGCCAATTGATTAAGCTTCATTTTAAAAAAATCTCGCAGAATAACACGTCTGCTTCTTCGCTTTCTAAAAGAATCCCTTGTAATCCCTAGCTCCAAATAGCACATACTAATCTCTCGGGTACTTAATTTTGTAATTTCAACAAATCATCGTATTTGTGTATGAAATATAAGTATATTGTTGCATTTTTCACACAAAGTTACAAAATACTACAAGCAGCTATAACAAATAAACAATTTATTTAGAATTCATTTAATTAACATGCAATGTTAATTGTGTTTTAATTTCTTTACTGAACTGTCGTTTTTTGTATACCATGCTAACTAACAAGCGATGCTGACACGTGCTACGGATACCTATAAATACTCAGGGCTCTGCTTGCATTTTTCTTCCAACTGAATTAATCTCATTAAAATAATTTATCGGAATTAAAGATTACTGTTATAACCCGGAAAGATGTAATATGGCTATTAAGTAACAGAGAAGCCTGGAGGTGTCACAATATAAATATCCATATAGAATTGGCACATTTAAAGAGTAAATATAATTTTTATGAAAATAATTATCATTTGAAAAGCGTTATTCTAGGAAGGAATATATTTTGGTTTTTGAGAATCCTGTGTTTAATTTAGCTCATAATACGTACCTATTCAATTCGACTCTGTACATTGGTTGTGTCTAAGCACGCGAGAGACTTATCACCGACGATATATAAAAAAAATATAAATAGATATTATACATATTTATCAAAATTGCCTGTAATATTAACTAAAATTAGTAACATATCTTGATGAGTTGTTGATGTTCTATACATATTCTTACTTGAATTTTGACCTTTTACATTTTCCTTCTTAGCTGTATTCAGTCATCGTCACTCCCTTCTGTTTATTTACCTACAACATGCCCTTAGTATTTTTTATCGTATCGTCTCACAAAAATATTTTTCTTTACCATTGTAATATAATGAAACGATTTATTAATGCATTGGAGTCGTATTTCCTGGTAGGACATTAATTTTATACTCAAAACAATTAAAAATAAATTGTGTATACATGTTACAGTTGAAGTCTGAACTTCGAAATTACTTACATTAACTAGTTTAGGAATGTACTGTTGAATCATATCAGTTGAAGAAAACACTAGAAAATGTTAAATCTAAATTATCCCAACCTAATCAGTAACAAAGAATTATACGAGTTAAAAGTAATTTTAGCCCTTCGTAAAGATACACACAGGATAAATTTAAAATAAAAAGACATAAAAATACCATCGCATTACACACCTATGTAATATAATTCGTGTTTATTGTCTATTTTATATGACATAAAACATGCATATTCGCGTAGTGATATTTGTATTAAAAATAAAAAAAAATATCATGTGCGTGATTGTTTCCAATCAATATTTGTAAAATTACTTGTTAAAATTCAGTTCACCGCATCGTTGACATAACTTTTATGGTTTGACATTTTAATTAGTATATATTTATGAAGGTATATTAAATACAACACTTTATTACTGAAACAAAGAAACTCTTACAAAATACTGTAGTACAAATATAAACTAAGGTAGAATAAAATATATTTTTGGTTGTTTACCCCGAAAATTGAAAGAAGTCATAGTGTAGTGTATCCATGTTGAACATATTTTATTAGTCTATGAATTCGAGAGCTTGTTGCTTTTATTGGCTATGAAAAAAAAATTTCAATACAATATGGTGCACTGTATAATATATTATATTGTTTTGTCACCAATACTGAACAAATATGTTTACCACAGTAGCTGTGTAACCTTCAAGACATTTTATGATTAATTGAATAAAACTGATACTGATAAACTATATAACACTGCGTTAGCCGAAGAAAATTTATTATTTATTCAAATGTTTTTAAAACATGAGAATTTTTCATGTATAGTTTTGTAATATAATATAAATATCAACAACAAGTATAAATAAACAATCTAAATAAAAAAATTGTATTTTTTTGGCAGATAATTATTTTCCCGGTGTATTAGAAGTTAGCGTGCGTGCTTTGGATCCTGGAATGCGGGTTCGATTGCCAAATTTGCCAGGTTAATACCGCAAATAGACACACACTTTTATTTTCTATTTTATGGTGTAGTTCTTTCTAGAGAATTTGATGTCAGTTATTATGTCACTGTTTCTAAAAAAGCTTAGCTAACATTGTTCTGAATTTAAATACACGCTATAACGTGTCGATTTTTTCATTACCGATAAGAAAAATATAATATTTTATATTGCTTTAATAGTTTTAAAAATCATATTAAAATTTACGTACACTTAACTATTGTTGTGTCATAAAAAGTTGTTTTTCAAAGTCTAAAGTAAAAAAATGCGCCATGTATTCGGCATTTTTTTCGTCAAAGAGCTTAATTCTTAAATAGCTTCCATTGTCTCCTGTTTCTCATTAATATATATTTAATATTTTCTAGAATTTTCCATACTCTACTAGTATTTTATATTTTATATATAAAAAGTGTACATTAAATTATGTAAATGCTGACTTAAGTAAAAAATATTGTGTTTTTTAATAATGTAACAACAATAAAATATAAACTTTATTTAAGTCAAAAGTAATTAAAATTACATTGTATTATATGGAGTCAATACGTTGTTGATATTATTTAATATTAACAGCGTGTCTTATACTACAGTTAAATACAAACGAAAAGAATAATTCACGAAGCTAGCTCCGTGATCATAATTTGATTATTACAATGTGTTTAGGCAAGCTTAAAAAGTGAGAGACTAGTGTTTGTACTGTCTCTATTATAGTCGTAAGTGACACCTCTGCTTCTTAATTGTTGTCTAATTTAGAACACGGGCTTGTCATATTCAGTTTGCTATCTCAGATGTGTTGACAACTTACTACGAAACCTGTTGGATAACTAGGGCTGCACACGAGAAAATGGCATATTATTTTCATACACACTATTCTCATATTAGTATTGTACAATATCGTCCTGATTTTTTAAAACTTAAATATTTGAATTATCATCTCCCCAGTAGCGTAGTTAGTAGCGTACACGCCTAGAGATCCGGAGAATGCAGGTTTGATTCCCGATCTGTCGGATTTTAAAAATCTAAAAATACAGGAATGAAAGCCTATCGGTTTGAGCAATTGTCTGATAAATAGTTCTAATGAAAAATAATTTCTCAATACGTCTTCGCATTGTAGAGATCCATATACTCCACTTTCAGAGTGGATATCTTCACACTGTGTAGATCCATATGATTCATATTGCAAGCGAACATGGTATAAAAAATTGAATCCAGTAATTGTTTCGGAATATAGGAATGAATGCATCATTAAGAATTTAAATGTTGTGCTTTTATTTAAATCAACTATAAACCCAATTTTTACAGTCAAATAATAAAAATACTCATACGTTATTTTAGTAGTATATCTGGCAAATGAGACACAGGTTGAAATGTATCTAAAAATTAGAGAAAATTTAACTTATACACATGATATTTGTTAGATATATAAATCATCAATTTCAATATTATGATATGGTGCTTTTTGATTATTTTTATTGTACGCCCCCTAAAATAATACAATCGATATTTTTTCAGTGACCAACAATACTTCTGTCACCAAAAGCTTAAAGTATTTTAAAAAATTAACCACCTTATTTAATAAGTATATTTCTATTAAAAATAGCTAACACAGCTAAAAAAAAACCAGTAAAAAAAGTTTAAACTCTAAGGAAAGTACTATTATAGAATTATGTTTTTATCAAATGATTATTTTTAACGCTATATAAATTTACCTAGTGTGTAAAGTAGGGTGATGAAGTATTTTGACTGAATTTCTGGGAGAAAAAAATATAGGAGAAGAGTTATATAATCAAAATTATATAACTCTTAGCATTATATAATCAAAACTTGAAGAGGTGGCAAATCTTTCATAAAAGTATTCTTAGATACATCATAAAAATACAATAGCGATAAAGTATATATATTTACAATAAATGCATAAAAGTTATTTATTACGTGTGATGGTTTAAATAATATTATGATTTATAAAATATAGCACGTAAGCTCAGATGCATCCCTGTTAGCCTATTTCAAAGCAGAGAAGTCAAAGATTTTCGCAGAGTAGGTGAGGTAGCAAAAGAGGTGTCGGGAGAAAATACGAGATATAAGCGAGAAGAGACCTCCCCGAATGTGGGAGGAAATAATTGATGGCAAGAAGAATGGTGGCGGGAAGGTATTTCATGATTCAAATTTAAGATCGTATTCCAAGGAACAAGATTTTGAGAGGAGCAAGCTATTGTGTTGCTCAAATGGCTTGCATATATTTAGGCTTATCAGATATCTCAGTTTATTTAATTACATTTTGTCAGCGAATTTACAGGATTTTCTATTAACACCATATTATTATGTTTGTACATATTTACATTTTAATTAAAGTACTGAATAATTAACACCTACAATATACAATATATATATAATGCAGAATACATACAGTGACTAGCATTTTGGTAATAATCAAATTAAATACATATACGTAGCTATAAAAATAAAACAAATCTTTTAAAAAGCAATATACGTTCGAATAAAATATATAAATTACAACAAGAATTTTTATAAACTTTTTCACTAATTTAATAAACTATTATCTGTATAAACATAATTTTAAATATCAGCAATTTTCTGTAAAATATAATCATTGTTTAATTTTAATAAATAAAAGAATAAGACGATATAATAATTTGTTGTGATTGTATAATATAAATAACGAGCAGTGTAATAACTGTATACATATTTTTCGATCCTGTTTAATGCAGCTGATTATTTTGTGTTTTAAATATGTTTGAGTCATAAAAAATACTATAATATTTACGAATTATTATTATATATCAAAAAGTATAAACAAAAATATATGTATCTTACCAAAAAGATGTGTTCAATCATTTATGACTTATGATGGATGAGTTAAGTGGTGAAAGTAAGTTTTCTCCAACCATGTAGGCATTTATTTTATACATTATAAACAAACATAATAACCACGCATAGATTTCTTTCCCGCTAAAAGAGAGAGGCATAAAATGGGTACGGTAATATTAATATGCATAGAAATGAGAAACTAAGAAAAATTCTATATACTTATGAGGTTTTTTAAAAAAAAGCCTTGGGTTCTTTAGAAATTTTCGTTATCATGAATATGATAAAGGCCGAAGGAATTTCTTCGATGTGATCATTTATTTTTTAATAAAACCAGCGAGCTATATACAAAGTTAGATTACATAATGTATAAAAGAGGTTTCTCCGTGAATACTCACTCGTATTTCTCCGAGTATTTATTAAATTTATTTCAAACGCTATTTTTAGATGCTTTTTCAACCAGAAATAAAAATTAATAATAGCAAATTTTGTAACGACCAACAAAATATTGCAACCAAAAATAATTTTACTTTAGAATTATTATAAATATATTTTTTTTAAATAAAGATAATAAAAAGACTCTGTAATTTTATATAAGTAAATATAGGTCTATACTTAGAAAAGACATATGAAATTTAATTGAGAAAATGAAAATTCCAAGTTCTTGTCGTCGAGGATTGGTAGTTAATTTGTGGAGCGTTACTTTATTGATAAATAATTTACCGTTTAATTACTCTCAATGAATTCCTAATTAATATTGGATAGTCAGTCCTGTGTCATGGCATGTTTAATATTTTTACGCAACCTGATATTAATTAGAAAGCTGTTATAGATAGATACATGGTCAATTATATGTATGACGCGATACCAAAAAAAAATTTAAGCTCATATTACAGACGAACACGGAAAAAAGTAAAATATTTTTTGTACTTTTTTCTAATTCAGTATTAAAAAATAAACGTTTGGCGTAAGAATTACATATGAGTCGTCGGTCACCAACCAATATTCTGTAAGGACTCATATACGAGTCCACGGTCGTTAAGCTGTTAATATAACGTTTAGAATTAAATGTGAAATTCATTTATGATATTCCAAATATTGACCATACATTTTTAATCATCAATATAGATAGGCAGTACAAAACGAAAGAAGAAATGAATCAAAAACCTCAATCTTAAAATTATTTTCAAAATTGCCATTATCAATCTGATTTTGTATGATATGAAATCATTTAAATATATGATATTTATGGTAGGCATTAATGAATAAAATAAACATTAGAATAAGTACTCTTGAACGACAAAATTCAAACAGATAAAATCATCCGTAAAGTTAAAGACGCGTAATGCAATATATCGCATGATCACGCACGATCTTCTCGGTTTCAGGTAGTAGGGAAACAATGAGTCAGGAGCGTAGATGTGCTACGAGAGGCGGGGTGCTACGGCGTAGGCATCTACGCCTAAAAACAGCACTTCCACGTTAGTCTTCCATTCCTAATCCCCGCTACCTTCCTAAGAATGCTTTTTGCAAATATAGGTTCCAAAACCTTCATGGTACAGGTATGTTCAAGAAGTAATCTTAAGTATCTATGTTAGCTTCCATAATAGCTTAAAATTGAGTCTGATTTCCCTCTGAGTTTCCTCTTAGCAACGTAGTAAAATAATATATAATCATTTTAATGTTATTACTAATAAATTTAAGGCCTCTAAATTAATTATAAATTACCTAAATGTTTAGTAAAATAAATAAAATTATATATATTTATACTATAATATTGCTAGATGAAAAGACATTATTTTATTTTTATTTTTGTACTGCAGGGATAAAGATTAGTAGTTTAAAGCGTCCCTTTTTATAAATTTCAACTTTTGCCTACACCAGTATAAATTCTTTGTTAGTTAAAAATGAATCAAAAAATATTAAGTATAAAAATATGAATTTTATGCAATGTAATTTTAACTAGTAAAAAATAATATTTTTAATTTACATTGTAAATATAATCATATGCATATGTGGGTGAAAAATGTATAGCTGTGAAGTAGATTCGGAAAACAACTTCCATAAACTACATTGTAATTAATATTTTTGACTGATGGTGCTTAATGGAAATTGATTTTAAATTCCAAATTATTTAAAACTGGTAAACTTCCATATCGAGTAGTAAGATCACTGTTAGCGACCCGGTTTTATATGAATTGTTTAGAATCTATTATTCATTGTAACAAAAGTGAAACTGGGGGAATTATATATTGGTTTAGATACGTAGACGAAGTAGCCTGTAGCTTGAAGATGCCGAAAGGTGAAACCCGGGTCGTTAACAGTGATCTCACATACGGAAGTTTACCAGTTTTAAACAATTTATAATTCAAGTACATAGTGCTTGAGTTTTTAATCATTCAATTTACTTTTAAATATTGTTGCCAATTGTTTTATAATATAATAGGTAGTATTGAGAAAGCTCTTTGATGGCTAAGAGTTAGCTGTACTCAAATAATAACAATAAAAATAATAATATGTCATTTTGCTTATAGTATCTAATGTGTATGTGTTTTGAAAATAAATGATATTTATAACATTGGTAATTCAGAACAAGATGAACAAAAGATTTGTTCGTATACGAATCAAAAAGATATATGTTTCAATACAGGAATGTCAAGATTGAAAACTTGCATCAAATTTTGGTACATATTATGACAACCCTAGGGTATGTATCTGTTTCTACGTAGTTTTAAAACCTGAAAATAGTATCAGTATCGTATGACTCTAGTTGATTTCCCCTGGTCTACGCACACCTACGGCATCCTCGCGATCCAGGGATGGTACAGCGGCGGGCGCGAGCGAGAGAGGCGATCCCTCGGCGCGATGGATTACACCAATAAAAGTGTCACACGCGAGCCGATAATGAAATGTCTTAGCATCGTAAGTCCCCGGATACCTTTCTCACTCCTTCTTCTTCTTCCACCAGCGCCTCGTACCACTTTGCCAAATTCAAACTTGGCTTTGACTTGCGCCCCTAGTACTCGAAGGCGTTCGATAAATATTATTTTAGGAAATTAACAAGACGAATTTTCAGAGAGAGCGCGCTAAAGAATAAAATAAAAGTATTCCATATGATTAAAAACAATAAAAGAAGGTTTGTTTTATTTATTTTTAGAAATAAACTTTATAACTTCATTTTATTGATTTAGTATTCATTCGAAATTCGAGTTTATAGATTAAATTGACTATCTCTTTTATTAAAATACTAAATATTTGTTCTTCCGTTAATTATGTGTATATACTCGTATTTATAATATATATCTTGTAAGTAAGATAGTCATTATACAAAAAAATTATTCACAAAAAGGTGAACGTTAGATAAAAAACTTGAATGGCTTTAGATAAATTTATAGTAAAATAATCATATTACAATGATAAGTAAAATAACTTTAAATAAACATAATCAATTTAACATGATTGGAAAGAAAATTACCTGTAGTTTGTCTAGTAAACATATGTAATATATATTGAGGATTAATACTCGATCGAATAATTTATATTGGAATTAAAAATATAGAAATTTCAAAACAGCAGTATAATACATACTAAGAGTTATATTTATTCACCCTATTTTTAAATAGCTAGATGAAAGTTATTAATTTGGTGTGTAAAAGTTTCGAGTGCTCACTGAAGAAATTCCACATTTTGTCATTTTAACAAAATGATTACGTCTAAAGCTTTCAATTTAGTGCTTTAGAACCCATTCACTTCAACACAATGCTATTTATGTATCAGCCTACTCCACTGGTATTATTGCTTCAGAGTGCTAGCTCAGTAGAACTGTTCTCATGGAAAAAATAAACATATCGGAATTATCATTTACAGGTATCATAGAGTTTGGTTCCAAATCTAAAATTAGGATGTTTTGTAGATTTTGTTTTTTTATACACAAATTTTTTAAAAAAATGAAATAAAAATTAATTCAAATCAAATTATTGAAGTAACTGTTTTATATAAAACTTAATTTATTACGTAAAACATCATAAGTTTTTGTATTGAAGTTAGAATTATTTACTCGAATAATAAAACGATGATTGGATAAGATTGAATAAGATTTTGAACAGTGAATCTAATTAAAATAATAAATTATGTTAATAATAAACAGAGGTGCGAGATAATAAGAAAATAATCATTAAATAAAAAATAAGAAAGAATATAAACATGTGCAGACGTGCGGGATGAAATTCTTCCAATCTCGTCAGAGACAGCAACCGTGTTTTAATATATATATATAGAAAATGCCTAAGAACAGTTAACTTAAAAATATCTCTATAGTGGTGTATATGGTCTATTTTAATGATTCTTTTTCCGATAAGTAACAATTTTTTTTTTTTTTATACCATGTTCGCTCCCAACGTGGAGCATATGGATCTACA
>JAGVSQ010001350.1:0-29973 GCA_022683975.1 Rhyacophila evoluta | reverse complement strand
ACGTATTAAACTTGTAATTTGTAATGTTACAACATGTAATAAATAAATAAATATGTACTGTAATTACGGAAAGAAGTGAGGATTACCTCCTTTTTGCTTTCTACTGTCGATATCTTATATTACCATATTTATAGTCTACAGTTATATAGTCTTAAGATAATTTGTCGTAAATTATAAACTTTTAAGTAATACATTCAGAGCTCAAAATTCAGTTCATTTCTTACAGAAAATAGAGTTTAAAATGTTTTTGAATCGCTTGTTATGATTTTCGTTCTTAGCAATTAACATAAAGAATTCTAAAAAGGTCTTAATGGTATGAATGCTTATCTTGGCAGTCTATTTCCATATTTGTTCTACGAAAAACTTTACATGTTTTATCAATGATAAGAAATTTAAAAAATAAGCATTTGTCTTTAAAAATACAAAATTGAACATACGAGTAGACGATAGTAATAATGGGTCACATCTATCGGACGTATCTAATAGAATTCAGAGAATCCTATCTGAATTATCTGAAAGAATACAAAGTGACTGATGGGTGACAATATCCTGGGTTACAGATACGGTGTGTGACAGAGAGTTACTATGCTGTTGTCATTTGCCCCTCATGCGGTACGGATATGGCGGAAGAATAACGAAAGAAAAAAATGCATTGTATAAATAATACTATAATAATACTGTGATTTTGAAGTATTTTAAGTACTTTAATTTTATGCATATCTTACTTGCTTAAGTCGTGAATTACAGGGTGGTAATCACATTCTTTGAGACTGTCCCCATATGCCAGTTGAAAGGAAAGAAATTTAAAGTCGGTTCGAGCATTTTTTGGAACGTTTCTACAAAAGTTGTATTTAATGTTTGAAAAATGCGAAGTTTTATATTGAGTAACATGCTATATTCTCCACAAGGCTAGGTATTAACAGGGCTTAGTTAATTAGAGTAGGAATTGCGTAAATTGTAGTGTAAAGTCCTGGAAAGCTGCTACTCGGACACTTCTAGCACTCTGAAGAGCACTTCACGTTCCTTACGCCAGAATATACGCCCTCATAACGAGTGTGGATATATGGCGGGTGGTAGTGGGAACAGTAAGTCTATGTATTATGTATAGACTGTGAAAAGGGAAAAGGACGTACGTCATATAGAATAAATTTTTCAGAAGGCATAAAAAATGTTTATTTAATGATTTTAGTCAAACTATTATATAGAAACAACCCTAAAGTGCATGAAAACTGAAACTGATATTTTATTAATTGAAATGAAATTAATTTAATAATTTATTTTAAAAAAATCAATAAAATTGATGAAGTGGAAGCCTTTTTTTCCTGCTCGCATATTTCACAGGCCATCCGTTTTTCAAACTTAAAACCTCAAATTAGACACTAATTCGGCATTTTCAGCTTACATATTTTGATGGAAAGTGTATTAAATTTTATACATTCAGATTATCGAATAAAAACTATTTTGAAAAAATTAGGGCCACGTCCTTTTATTCCATATTCAATACATATACGAGTATATGCATATGAATTCGAATGGATTTTATCAGGAACATATATTATTATGAAAATATCAAAGAATGTACTCTACTGAAAACAAATTAAATATGAATACACAGTGTAATCTTATATTCTAAATACAGTTTGCGAATAATATTAGCTTTGTATCGATTGTATTTGTGTGACACATTTTCAAGAGCGTGTGTTCATGTTCCGTGATACTTTTTAATTTCTGAACGCGAACTTGTTCAGGAAAACTATTGTTATTTAAAACTGAATGAAAAATTGGATGTTTCTGTGATTAATAGCTGAATAGTCCTCGTTAAATAACATTCATGTGTTGTGCTCGTATGCAGAGATGTGACCAGGGACGGATTGTAAAATAAGTAATACATTGTCGATATGTAGAAGTTCTATATATTTAAAATTTGTCTACAGCTTTTTGTTTAATTTTAAACGTATTAATTCTAACTGCCGGATAGTGGATAGTGAGTCACCAGTACGTATCGTCGCCAATATTGCAGAAACATGTATCTCGATTCTTTGACTTAAGTCACTTCGTAAAGTAAAGTTTTATTTTTGGTATCTCTTGTATTATTGGCACATTTTTCTATTAACACATTAAAAACGTCTTATAAACGTGTGTATAAATGCAAAATGTGTAATTAATACAAGAAATTGCAAAAAATAAAACTATAATTTATAAAGTGACTTAAACCTAAGAATCAATCGCGTTATATTTCAATGAACT
Source organism: Rhyacophila evoluta (assembly GCA_022683975.1). Lineage (NCBI taxonomy): Eukaryota > Metazoa > Arthropoda > Insecta > Trichoptera > Rhyacophilidae > Rhyacophila > Rhyacophila evoluta. The sequence continues at coordinate 27,726 of JAGVSQ010001350.1, read as the reverse complement.
ATTTTTTTTAGTAAATTAGCAATCACAGTATGTGGAAGTAAATTTATAAATACAATACTATAACAATGATATTTCTAATGTATTTGTTGTAAATCAAATAAAATATTATTATTATAAATATAAAGTGCAGTAGCTAGCAACTGAGATTATTATATTTTATAAAAATATTACTGAACAATTGATAAACCGCACTAAAAACAAAGTAATAAAGATAACATATAATACATTTAAAATAAAATCAAAAGCTGACCGTAATTTACGTAATGAACTATATTGTTTTTAATTAATACTGAGAATCAGAATAATCAGAATATTTTCATTTGTACAGTCATTCAAAATGAACCATTAAGAACTGCAAATTATAAATTTAATGAAGAATAATTTACATTATTTGTCATATTATTTTTTATATCATATCCAAGAGATTATTTTATAAACATACAAGTTTAATATCGATATGAGTATAGTGTGTAATTTAGCAAATACAATTGATACTACAACAAAAAGATTGTATAAGGTTAGTGGTACTAATACATCTAAAGGTCGCCTGTCTGAGGACTGTCAATCCAGTACAATGAATAAAATTAAAGTAAGCCACACATTAGTTAGTCCACGTCGACAGTTCCGTACTGTCGATCTGATCGATAGACTCATGTTACATGTCATGTCCATATTTGCCTCAATCCTAATCATCAATGTTGGGTTGCACGGAATACACGTGTATTATTCTTCCACAGCGTTTTGACAGACATTATTTCGACAATGGTATGACTTTGTTTGAAATGAGAAAATACATCGAAATTTATTACTACAAGAGTAAATCTGCGACAATCGATTGTTCTCAGTCACACGCTACAGATATTTCAGCAGTGTCAATATTTCCTGATAATTATTCAAGCCCACTAGATTTCGACAGGCCCCTAAAACTATAATATCTAAAAAACGTTGTTAGTGTACCAGCAGGATGCTGGTTACAAATAGCTCAGAAGAATGCAATACTATTTGTTATTGAAAAAGATTCTTTAATGGTACCCATAAAGCTACAGTATATTTGCATTCCAAAAGATGTCAATCCAGGACTGACCGTTCAATTTGAGGCAAGTCACATAAGCGAAATAATATGTAGGAAGTATGAGCTAATCGATCAGACTGACTGTACTGTTTACTGTGTATTATACAATAATGTGTGGCCTGCCTCAATCCTAATATTTGTCTTGGACTGTCAGTCCTCGGACTGCAGGTGAACTGTATATGTCTGGGTATCATAATTAATGATAAGAAGATTAGAACTATATCAAGCGTGTAAAATGTAGCATATTGATCTATACAGAGTAAAGAATTCATTCAGAAAGTAAAGTATAAGGATTTCCGCAATATGAAGACGTCTTGGCAGATTATTTTTCACGAGAATTGTTTGTCAGATAATTGCTCAACTCAATGGGCATCCAGTCCTGAATTTTAGGATTTTTTAAATCCAACAGATAAGGAGTCAAGCCCGCATTACTAGGCGTGCATTTTACCACTTGCGCTACCGAGGAGACAAGTATAATATATGTCTAAAATAGAAGAAACCGTGAAAAATAAAAAATATAATTTTATCATAATTGGGCATCTCGTTTTTTTGATGAATGAATAAGCCCTAATACGTGCCTGGCGTTAGCGTGCGTGGTCACAAGCGTGTGTGTATGTCTGCGTAAATCTATCGGTAATTTGTCACAACGGTAAAATTGATTGTATTTTAATTTTAACCGAGTTCGGTTTTGACGATGATAGATTACCTTTCGCTCGGCGGCCGGCGGTTAAAAGTTCCTGATTTATTTTGAATCGGACCGTCCACTTGCTTATATCGCGTTACAATTTAATGAGTAATCGAATATCGAATTCATTATGCACAAAGAAAGATTAATTATTGTTGCTGTGTTTTGTGAATGTTGCTTTTTCCTAGTGATTAATGGAATTTCAAAGCTAATTCGTATCATATGAAAACGGATAACAGATAACGATAAAGGACAATTTTTTCGACTGCAAATAACAAAATACTCCACTTTTTCGATACATAAATATACGCAAAAATAATACACAAAATCTGCTCAATTTATTTATATAAGAGACCAATTATTTCAAAACATTTATCATCATTTGATTGATTGGTAATAATAATGTGAAAGAATAGCATACTCAGTATGTACCGTAGTATTTTTTTATGAAACTGTCCACTACTGGATTAATCAATTTCAATCTGTCTCTATTTTACAATATAGATACTGCATTAAAAATAGGAACGAACATCGTTAATCTATTATATTATAAAACAAGAAACTTCAAAAGTTTTAGAAAGAAAATCTGTAACGAACGGTAAGTAGATATTGCTATTTTTTCCGATAGTGGAGCATGTTAATCTACACAACATGAAGATATACGCTTCGAAAGCGAAGTATATGGATATCCGCAATGTCAGGAAATGCTTTAAAAAAGTATTTTCCACGAACATTGCTTTTCAAACAATAACTGAACACAATAGTATTGAGTTAGTCAATATTAATGTAGGCATTACTTTACACGAGAGATGGTAAAACATCATATCAATTCACTAAATATATTTAAATATATATGAGAGTTTTACTAAGAAAATTCTCAGTAGAAAGTGTAAAAATATTATAAATAATTGCATTTAATTAAATATGTCCTCATAGTATAAGCGCTGAGTGATAAAGGATCTGGTGCCTGCTTAGAATGGCTGCAAATTCTTGGCAATGGAAACTCAGAAAACTAGAATAATTTGCTTGTGATGGTGTATTAAGCCAGAGTAAAGATGATGATGCCATCAGTGGTTACTTGGTACTTGGGAAAAATTAAAAAAATAAGGACTCTACGTAAAATTTAAGAATAATGAAATAAAATATTATACTTAAGTAGTATAAATATTCCCTTTGGGGAAAATTGTATGCAACCTTAAATTGAACATTATTTTTTATGAAGGGATTTACGAATAATTCGTAACACCAGACAACATAGGCCTGCTTGAAATGGGTTTTCAAAAGCAACGTCTAAAACATGCAGCGGAACGCTTTCAACATACGTACATATTATGATTGGAGACAACTTCAAGAAATTTGCTTGGGTATTAATAATTATATAATGTATTAAGTTGGCTATACACGATAAAACATGCTTGTACAAGTAAACATGTACAATCATAGAAAAAAAAGTAACCATTCGACTGTAATAATGAAAATCGACCTACCCATAGTCTTTTCAAAATACCATTTTTTAAATATTGACAATGTACATAAATTAATACATGTCTTATCAAAAGGATGTAACCTTAAAATGCTGAATTAGTGTCTCAACTTTCGACCGAGAAAAATGGATTTTACCATATCAATTTGATTGGTTTTCTTAAATAACGTTTTTAATGAATGTCATATTGAGTAGATACAACACCAATTTTAGTATTCATACATTTCGAGGTTGTGTCTATGTAATGTTTTAACTTTGGCCTAAAATAATCAAAGAGACCTTTTTTGTGCATCTAATAAAATTTGGTCTATGTGTGTTACGTCCCTTTTCTTTTCTACAGTTGATATTTTTAGATATAAAAAAAGTGTAACCTGAAAATGCCGAATAAGTATCTACAATAAATCAAGCTTTGAAGTTTGGAAAGAAAGGCATGTAAAAATAGCCAGAAGGAAAAAGGACTTTTAAAACGATCTAATACTGGGTAAAATAAAACACCAATTTCAGATTTCATGCACTCCGAGATTGTATGCATTTAATATTTTGGCTTTGGCCCGAAATCGTAAAATATTTTTTTTTTTCTTCATGTAAAATTTGTTCCGTGTGAGTTACGTCCATTTTCCTTTACACTGTCGATATCTTAAAGAATTTATGATATTATAATCTTTTCGTGTCATTGTTTTCCTTTTAAAAACATGGTGGGTGGGTGATAAAATAAAAAAAAAGACTAAATTCAGTTTAGTCTTTGAGTCTCTATAACATTAGATAGAATTACTCATTATCGATTAAACAAGTACTGCCATTGTTATATTGCTTCATATTTTTATAATTAACATTATTTAAACAATGACATTGTATGTGACAATATTTTAATTCAGTTTTGTAATATAAAATATCAACTTTAAAAACCCACAGTGCTTTTTGTTGCTCCAATGAAGCATATTAATGTTAATTGAGGCATCCCATATCAATGATTGGTTTATTTGCTGTTTCGTTTTATGTAGGTAGATGGTCAGTCAACGCTTGAAGGGGCACAGCGATGTTAGCATTTTTTACGTGTTTATATCGGAACTATACGTAGTATTAAATTAGTAGCTGTCCCGTTTTCGGGAAAAAATAATGGTCACAAAAATGCTTGTAAAGTATACTTGAGCGTGTGTAGGCACCTTTGGTCACCTCAGTGAATAAGAGAGCGGACTTTCGTAAATAGAAAATCACCGAATCAAGAAAAAAACTGTATGCAAGTATATATTTTATAATTATTTAAATACCAGTTACCAATAGGTTATTACCAATTAAATACAATGTATCGCAAAAAATCTTCTTTATTTTGAAATAGTCATGTATTAATTAAAGTCGAAAATAATTAGGATCTTAAAACCAATTAATTGCAAAATATTTTTGTGTATATTTTTTTTCAAAACTGAAATATTGGTTACGAAACATTTTTAATAAAAATCATTAAAAATTGTGTTTAGTAGGTACATTGTTATTATTCCTAGTAATATCATACTTGTAATTTATTTATTAGGAGGATAATAAAAATTCCCCGTGGAAACGTATTTACATTTCCGAAGTATTCAAGTAATTGTGGAAGAAAAGAGAAATTTTATTTTGGAAAAAATAGCATTTTTTTATTTATGGACTTTTTAAAGCTGTACATATATCAGCGGTAGTTGAGGGGTAAGCGCATACATTAAGCATTCGGAGACTGCATGTTTGATTTCCACATCTGCTAAATTAAAAAAAATGTATTACTGCGCATTATCTGAGACCCAAATCTTCGTCAAGATACGTCTTAATGTTGCATAGATCCACTCACTTCTTTTTCTCATATCTTCTTCACACTATCTAGATCTAAATTTTTTTCCTTTAAATTTGATATTTATTCAGGACATTTATAATTTTTATATTATCTACAGTCGACATTGTTTATTCAGTTACTCTATGTTTGAAGTTTAAGTAGTGAACAAATACGAATAAAAGCAATTTGGGTAATATTAATTTCAATTTATAATTATAAATTTATGTATTGAAAGTAATATTAAACTATTTTCCCAAATAACATAAAAAAATAAAGTTTGCTCGAACAACGTAATTGAACTCACTTCAGTGTAAAATTATTAACTAAGAAGTTTTAGTTATTTTCGACGGCCATTCAAAATATTAATCATTTTACGGATGTTCAAGATCAAAGCCTCTTTATGCCTGTTTATATTTCAGGATTTTCCGCCACAACATCATGCTATTACTATAAGCCCTAAGGAGATTTTGTTTTCTGTATAAAATATTTTTTCCACTGACGTCACATTGGTATTGTTTTAGATAAACAATTATCTTTAAACATCATCCGCACTCTATTATAAAATTCAGGCTCAATTCAAACAAATAATGCTCGGTTACAATATCTTAAATTTTTACTCTTTTGAAAGATGGGCTATTTTAAACTAAAATTGATTCTTTAAATATATGAATACAAACGATAACAAGTCAAAAACTAACTAAAAAGATGAAATTCCAAACTAAAATGGTTCATCAATGGCCATAAGTTGACAAAAAGTGTTCACACATTAATTTAACGTAAATACGTTTTAAAATGTGGATCAAGAAGAAGATACCAATTAGTTATTGCTTAAATACTGAAATTTATATGCCGTACTCTGTATTTTAACATTCATTCATACCTTTTTGCAATCTCCATGATTTACCCAATACCATGATCACGTCGGTACTACTAATAAGGTTGGATACACTAAAACAGGGGTCGGAAAATCGTGGCTCGCGAGGAGTTAGCGTCTTTTGTGGTATATACGTGTGGCTCTTTTTCCTATGATTTTTTTATTTTTTTTCTTCGATTTTGCCTTGATAGTTCGTAATTTATCGAATATAATTTTAACTTTCTAGTATATTTTTGCTACAGTTTTTTAGTTTGATTGAGTCTTTATGAATATAAACCCATATACTTTTCAATTACACGTTAAATAATCTCCAAGCAAAACTTTTTTACGAATTACGAATCAATACGATACTATGTTTATTTTAATTTTACTTCATTAATCATTTACAAATACTTAGCAACATTACAAAGTAATGCGGCTTATTATATCATGTAAACGTGTATTGTGATTTCGTGTAATACACACCAGTTTATTTATATTTCATATTGTTTTCTTCAAACGCTAAAAAGCATTCAATGAACCGCACATTATTAATATTTGTTTAACATGTATACATAATAAAGCTGACATATTCTTTAAAACATATTAAAAAGTTGATACACGCTAACTGATTTGTCCTACAATTAGATAATGACATGCGCAAGCCTGACTTCATTAATTAAAGTGTAAATGTCGTAACTTTATGTTTTATGTTATTTATTTTACATAAGATTTTCTTTTGGATTATGCTGCCATTTTTAAAATATACATACCAAAAATCAGCTTTACAATATTGATTTCATTAAATTTAAATTGTATGTTGGAGATAATTTGAGTATCGCAGTTAGATTATAAAATAAAACATATCGATATTGACAACACGTATCACATCCTAGTTAAATTGTTAAATAAATTAAGTTATTAATACATTTAAAAAAAGCCCTAACGACTTTAAAAAAATAGGTATTGGCAAATCAAAAAAAATAAGAATACACCTTTTTAATGAAAATAAACATTATTTCACTCTAAAGTGTATTTCATTTTTTTAATGTCCCTATACTTATTTTTTGTAAGGTTTCAACTTATATGCGTCGATGTAAATCTAATTAATAATATTTTGTAATCGTATATAGTCTCTCCGGTAGCGTAGGTTGATGGCGTGCGTGCCTAGTAATCCGGGAATGCAGGTTCGATTCCCCATCAGTCGGATTTAAAAAAATCCAAAAATACAGGACTGGATGCCGATTGGGCTGAGAAATTGTCTGACGAACAATTTTCGTGAAAAATTATCTGCCTCAACGTCTTATCATTGGGGATATCTATATACTGTGCTTTAAGAGTGGATATCTTCACACTGTGTAGATCCATATGATCTACTTTAGGCGCGAACATGCCATACAAAAATGTAGTGTGTGGTTTAGTTTTAAAAAATAAATAAAAAAAACACTTCTTATTATTTATGGTAAACATTTTTCAGTTTTCGTTTTTATTTTTTCCAGGGATATATATTGGACGCAACCTAAAAACACAATTTTCCTAAAACTTTTTTGAGACTTCATTACATGGCACACGAGGTTATACTAGTAAAATTTTACATCTGAAAAAAGCAACGTTATGTTTTATATAAAGGCTACATACTGGCGGATGCCCTCAAGTTTATCCTAAATCTAAACAAATGGGCGGATTCCGTGTGAAGTTTAAGAGCCTGATTGGCTACGTGGCTCATTCGCCAACTGAAATAGTGACTCTTTAAATGACGTCACGTATTTGCAATGACGGTCCCATAGTTTCTCGTCAGTGGGGTATAAAAGTAATAAAAGGGGCCTTATTGAATTAGTAAGACAAAAGAAAAGAAAACTTTCGTACCCACGATTATTAAGGCTCGTATTCATGAGTAAATTGTTGTTTAAAGGTTGAAGGTAACCAACCCAAAAGTCTGCAGAAAAGAACCAGCAAGATTTTATTGCGTAGAACTTCCAACTTTATTTATGTATCTTTAATATTAGTCATTCTGAATTTTATGAAGCTAAAAATATACGAGGAGATATATTTTCAAAGTAAACTTAATCTACTGTGCCGAAATTGAAATGAAAAGATTTTTAACAAATATTTTTTGTATAAAACAATTCAGCTTGTTTTTCAATATTTAATTTTGTTCCCGATATTTTTAAAAGTTATTTATTCTACTGCAAATAATTCTCCTCTACAAAAATACAAGTTCAAAATGTTCTCATTTAAATTTTGGTATAGTTGAAATAGGTTCATTTTGAAAATATACTTCCCATATTTCGGCCTATGAATACCAACCAAATTGGAATAAACCTAAACTTTTAGTTAAGTTATGTTAACAATACCTTTGTTTGATTGATAATGGGATACCACAACGAAAATATGTATGCTGCAAATTAAATAGTGGAAAATGTAATGCTTTTGAATAAATAACATTTTTATTTTTTTATCTTATTTTAAATTTCGCAAAATTATTATTTCAAAGCACTCGAAACACGGAATAAAAACCAAAAGGATAAAAATTTATTGTATAAAACCATATGAAAAGTGAAAGTTTTACAAAAATACTAATTGAAAGTTGCGAGTAATAAAGAAAGAAAGAAAAAGAGAACGTGCTCAGTAAACTAGACAGATTCTGTTTTAGAAATTAATAAAAAAACATCAATCTATTATATACTCACTCGCATTCAGATACAAGAAGGTATCGATAATCGAAGTGATTTTATTGGGTATGATCATTACTTTCCCTATTGGCATCACTACTGGCAGGTCAATTATTTATTAGTGTTATGTGTGTCACAAAAATACATCAATTTTTATCATATTGCCTACATGTGCCCTAGATCCAATTGATCCAGTTTGGGCACAAGAAAATCTACCAGCAACGTTCACTCTACGAGGGTGTATTAATCATTAGTGCATCAATTGAGAAATTTAATTGCCCCAATGGCGGCTCTTCGTTTATTAACAAATCCAGTCAAGTCAAAATTAATGTACATCGTCGTTTATTATTTTTTGACAAAAAATATTTAAATTAAATGATTTAATAATTTCAACACGTTGTTGCAACGTTAGATGGTCCATAATAACTTTTTATCAACCACTTGCGATAATTCAAATATGAATTGAGAAATGATATCCAAGTCAAATTATTGACCAAACAAAATCGGCTAGGAAGATAAAACACACTGCAATTGTATAAAATATAATTTTCATTTGAAAGCATATTAGTAAGGCTACATAAAGCTTCTTATGACGATCAGGGACAAATTTAATAGATGTATCTATTACTATTAAATATTAATTTTAAATAATTTATATTATTAAGTTTTTTGTATATGGATTATTTCAGCTGAAAAAATCTTACTAGAATTTTGTTTGTATTATAAGGTACGATAATATGAATAGGCGTTCATAACTACAAATCCTCACTAATCTCGAAAAAATTTAATCATCCTTTCATTCCCGAGAGACGTAACACACTGAAACAGAGCTTATAAATCCAAAACACATGGAAACACTCCAGTTCAAATAACCCTAAAAGTTTTATAAAGTGGTTTTTGTTTTTTTTAATATATTTTTAAAAAATAGCAATTCTAGCCACATTTGAACTCCAGTTTTCATTTCAACAATTCACCACGCTATACATAAATTTATAAATATAAAATTGGTGTAACATATGGAGATCGATATGCTTAAACTTTTAAAGGGGATATAAATTAAAACACACTGATTTCATTTACTTCTTTTCATATGGAAAAGTTTGATATATATTAATTGTTAACAATTCCATTAAAAATTCGACCAAGAACCACAAGTCTTCAGGTTTGTGACAAAGGTAATTAAAGATGAGACTGGCAAAGAAAAAAATGTTTATTGATTGTTTTATGTGCAATTATATTATAATAATTACATTTCTTTTAATCACGCTCGCTTTGAGAGTGGAGTAAATGGATCTCTGCAATATAAATGCAGGTCTTGACAGATTATTTTTCACGGGAATTGGATGTCAGATAATTGTTCAACTCAATCGGCAGTGTAAGATTTAAAAAAATCCAGCAGATTTGGGAGTCGAACCCGCATTTCCCATTTGCAAAGTGCTCACGCTAACCTTTACGTTACCAGTAAAACATATAAAACAATCAATAGTTATTGATATATTTTTAAAAGTATTTCAAAAAATTAAAGCTTGTTTTTTCAAAGTTTAGTAATTTGTGTATTCATTATAATATTAAAATCATAAAATGAATTACATTTTGTCTTAATTGTGTAATGTGTGACTATATTTATATTGTACGCCCTACGTAAAAGAAAATAGCTTGAATTTGGCTTTAGTAAAATTGTTCGCTTACTTATATCGAGTGCTCGACACTGAGGTGCAAGCGAGCATAGTGTCAGGACTCCCGCCAAAAACGCCAACAGATCAGCTGTGATGTCGGTAGCCATCTTGTGAGATTTTTCCGAGTGTCATCCTCGAACACTGACACTGTTTTTCATACTTCCGTCTCGAACCAACGTTCGATTTAGCCCCGTGATCTGAAATAAGAAATATAAAAATTAATTTAAGTTATGATTAATATTCAATATTATTTAAAAAAAAATTAAACTCTTTAACCTAATAATTTTTACAGTATGTAATAGTACTCGCACTTGACAATTTTACAACATGTTTTGTCTTTTTTTTTAAATATTTTTATATATTAATTTTTCAAAAATATGTTACAATAATTACTTATGGTATATTTTAATATTACTAGTCAAACATATTGATTACACAATAACACGTTTGGAGTATATCCAAATGAATACTATCTAATTTCCGTGTTGAAAAAAACATATATTTTTTGGCTATTATTGATTTTAGATTGTATACTATTCAAAAAATTGACCATATAGATTTATTTAGTCACGGCGTATTTTGGCAATTTTTTTCTCGAATATTTGTTTAACACCCAATCGCTAAACCTATTGGTCACCAAGTTTATTTCTATGACATATAAATAACATTCAAAAACTTATGCAGCTGTAAATTTCTAACTTATAAATTCAAGCATCGAAACATGCACGTATATCAACTGACCATCAGAATTGAATTTTTTAGTCACACTCATGAACTTAAATTTAGTTAAAAAATATATTTTCCATAGTACTATAGAATATAAACCTTCTTAAAAATACAAGAATAATTAAGGTTAGTTATGTTTATTTGTAATAAGAATAAATAGTAAGTCATTATCAATATCTCACTTCCAAAGTTAAATTAAAATGAGGTAAGTATGAGATAATTCGTTACATAATGTAACTAGTAGTAGTCTGCAGTTATTTTACATAAACATTTTTTGATACCATATTCATTCCCAAATTGAACCATATCAAATTATACAGTGTGAAGATATTCACTCTGAAAGAGAAATACATGGATCCACGCAATGTGAAAATGTCTTGACGGATTATTTTTTACAAGAATTGTTAGTCAGACAAAATCTCAACCCAATGGGTAACCAGTTCTATATTTTTGAATTTTTGAAATTCGACAGATGGAGAATCGAACCCGGATTGCTAAGCCCATATGTAAATCTTTACGCTACCAGAAAGACGATTTATATATTTTTTATACCATGCTCGATTCCAAAGTGGCGCGTATGTCTCTACACAGAGTGAAGATATCCACTCCGAAAGTGGTATATATGGATCTCCGTAATGTGAAGACGTCTTGACAAATTATTTTTTGCGAGAGTTGTTTATCAAACAATTGCTCAACCCAGTGGGCATCCAGTACTGCATTTTTAGATTTTTTAAATCCATCGGATGGGGAATCGAACCCGCACTCCCCAAATTGCTAGGCGCGCACGCTAACAACTACGCTAACCGGGGAAACGATTTATAATAGAAGTTATTATTATTTAAATTAAAACTGTAATAATTACGAAAATCCTATAAGAATCACTGAAAACATTGTTTATTTTTATATTAAAAAATTATTATGTTTATAATGTTATAAATACACATATTTATTTTAGATCATCTTAGAAAAAATACACAGCTTAATACAGTAGTACATAGTTTAACTTGCCCATAATTTGATGTGCTAATTATCTTAGAATTATGTTTTTTGCCTTTTTATAAATGGACTATCGTTATGTGTTTTATTATATTTTAAAGTATAATCAATGTGGTTTTGTATTATATAATATGTTATCTATTGCTCTAATAGTAAGAAAGATATTGATTGTAAGTTCATTTATTTGAAAGTAGCTTTCTGATTTATGCGAATCGGCCAAAGTTGTATTGCGTTAAGTATTTGTTTTCGCAACATATAAATATCAACTTCCCAAATCGAAAACACCAATGACATTTTACACGAAAGTGCCATAGGATGTACGAAAAAATGTACCCTTTTATTTGAAAGCTTAGCCGCCCCACAAACAAAACAATTTGTAGAACCCTTAGTTGTGAGTATTAAGGGATTATGGTTTTCTCAATCCCGACACAGTCCCGGCCAGTTTACAACGTGAAACAGAATCTCTGTAGTCGGTGTAGAAACGCGCACATCGTTATTCATTGTGAAAACCTCCCATGTGTCAAACAAGAATATTTTCCGGGAACACATAACATAAAATTTTTACTTGAAACAAATTACTTAAAAACTACATCCAAGAAAAAGATGAATGAACTAAAATTGACACCTTATTTTCTCGGTGAATTTTTCACCATATTTAAAGTATTTTCTTATAACTCCTTCACGTTTTTTATTGTGTATTTACTATTTATAATTTAAACTCAACGTTTACAAGTAACGGTAATAAACAATGTCTACTCTGGTTTTGTCTCAGTATAATATTATGTGCTAAGATATGAGTATGCAAAGCTTCGTGTAAAGTTGAAGCCTCTCTGGTTAGTGTAGTTGATAGGGTGCCTAGGGAATGCGGATTTCATTCTCCATCTGTGGATTTTAAAAATCTAAATATGCAGGACTCGATGCCCTTTGGGCTTAGCAATAGTTTGACGAACGATTCACATGAAAAATAATCTGTCAAGACGTCTTCACATTTCGAAGATCCATATACTTCACTTATGGACTAGATATCTTCGTATTGTGTAGATGCGTATGCTGCACTTTAGGAGCGAACACAGTTTAATAAAAAATATTAAAGTAATAAATACCTTTTAATCTATATAAATAAATAAAATTGAAAATCTTAAATCTCCGAAAGTTCTTCACCGATTGCTATGAAATTTTGACACAGTGTTGCTTTTAAATACGTGCATATTTTATACTATACTATTATATTGATCTCACACATGTGACAGGTAAAATCATGTTTTATTTGAAAATACTGTCATTATTTTTGACTAGACTGAGCTACAGCAAAGCGTGGACGGGTACAGCTAGTTAACTATAAAATTATTCGCCGTATATACAATAATATATATCCGTATATAGTAAATAACGTATACCTTTTAATTGACTATGTGACTAAGCTGTATTATTAAAATGTCTCCCCGATAGCGTAGAAATAAAAATGCGCGCTTAGAAATCCGCCGAATGCAGATTCGATTCCCACATCTGTCGGATTTTTAAAAATCCAAAAATGTAAGACTTGATGCTCATTTGATTGAGCAATTGTCTGACAAACAATTCTCGTGAACAAATAATTATTAACATTGCGAAGATGTGTTATATCTTCACACTGTGTCGACCCATATGTTGCACTTTGGGAGCAAATATGGTGTGAACAAATTAACTGATTTAGTATGTCTCACGTCCAGAACCCGACTTCAACTGAATGTTAAGTTTTAAAATATCGATAAAAATAACGATTTTTTTGCTAAATTGGACTAACATTTCAATTTTGCTTATTTTTGCTTTTTTAATTTACGGCTATTAACAAAAAAAAAAAAACAAATGCAAAAAGTCATCATATTCCCAGAATTCCAAAACACAAAATAACCATTAAATGCGATAATCTCCGTAAAGTGGTTTTGAGAGTTGGTGACTATTTTATTAACAACGTATGTAGTAAATATATTTTTAAAAAAAGTTCTCATATTGAAATTATAGTATTTGTAATTAAATTTAACTATACTATAAATTGTATAATCGAATAGTGTAGACGAAATAAATAATATTAACGTAATGATAGAAAGAAGTATTAAAAGACTGAACACAAGGTAAAGATTTTTTCGATAATATTTTGTATTAGAAATAATAGCGAGTAATATTTTTCAAATACTGTCCACGTTTGTTTAATATTATAGAAAATCGTTTGCTTTTGTTTAATATCATAAATACGTCATTTAAATATTTTGATATTTAAGGTCATCACAGTAAATTTATTCCTCTATGACCCATCAAGTCACAACTTTGTCGTAATATGTGTTAACTAATTTACTTTAGTTGTGAGTGTCACCCAAAAGTTTTATATGTCACATAGGAGGGGTTTCACCGTTGGTCCTGTCACGGAGCTCGGACATAGAACTCCTAGTTGTGAGCATTTTAAATCAGTTTTCTCAGCCGGCTTAGGATCCGAACACAAACCACGACATTTCCGTTACAGAATATATTTCAAAGTTTGAAAATCACTTGTTTAAAAGCTTAATAATGTATTTTTAATGCATACATGATACAAAACAAAATTTAAATTAGTATTTCACTGTCCAGTTCCAACTTTTAACTATAGACATGAAACTGTATACACACTCGAAAATTATAATTGTATTCATTCAGTTTATATTAATATTTAGTTTGTATAACTTTAATGACATTTATTAAATAGATTTTTTGTTAAATGAAGTATTTCAAAACTAAATTTATCTTTTTAAGGTTAGTAAATTATTTGATGATATGATGAAATATGTAGTATGGACGAAATTGAAAGCATGAACGGTATAAAATACGATAAAGAAATTTAATAGAACTGAATATTCAATTTTTTCAGAACACGACTTGCGTGAAAAAATGTGGAAACTGTACTCCTATAATATGATATTTCACTGGTCTATAATAAATATCGATGGCTTAATCTGCAAACCAGCTAACTCCACCCATAGTCGAGGAATTATTTTATTAACATTCCATTTTTTTATCACATAAAGAATTTCATAAAATAAATGAAATATGTAAAATAACCCGCAGATGCCAGTCGGCTTCTTGCAGTAACGTGCACATTCATTGTTTTGTTGCTCCTTAACATTTGACACAAATGGAGTTGGCTATCTTGCAGATTAAGCCATTGATATACAACATCGATAAATATATTAAGTTAAACGAAATGTTTGCTGAATAAACTATTGTATGTTGTATTCATCATATTTTGAACAATGCAATAATATATTGGTTTTTAATATAACACTATACTAAGTATGTACGAGTATGTGTATTAATTAATTTGAACTTGCGACTAATTTTTTTACACCTTTTAATATAGCTTTTCATTGAAAGTTAGCCAGAACTATAATATTACAATATCATTAAAATATTATAATACTCCTTCTCGGTAGCTGAGAAGTAAGCGTGCGTGCTTAAGAACCGGAGATTGCGATTCCTACAGATGCAGGCCTCAAACCAATACACGTGAAAAAAATTCTGCCAAAAATACTTCTGAATAATGTGAAGATACATACTTTATTTATTAAGTAATCATTTTTCAAATGTTGAAAACCGCATAAAAAAACAATATCATATGATGTACCGTATTTTTGATTATATTCCAATATCAGATTCCATTTATAAATGTTGCACATATCGGATATTATGTGAGCTTTAAATTATATCCAATGGCCTAAGCTTTCGATCTTATATAAGAAATCAGTTAATATATTTATAATATAAAGTGCATAAATTTGGTAAGTCCATTTATGCCAATTTTACAGGATAGTGTAAAAAATGATTATTTTGCTATTTATTTTAAGCGATTCAGTCGCAGAGCTGCTTACGAACGACATACTTTTAATAGATTTGAATACAAAATAGCAGAGTTATGTATCTTGTAATGTAGGTCTCAGATCCGAATGAAATTTTCTTGGGACATTTTTTAAATATATTTAAATAGCTTTGAATTTTCAAACTAACACAGGACATTTATATAGCATGGTACAACAAGGTGGTATTATTAACTCATTTTCAGCTGACAATAGCCTTATCAACTGCGTTTTAAGCCATGTAATAAATCTAATATTACAGCTTCACATTCTGCTTATTTCTACTTATAGCTGGAAGTATACTTAATAATAAAAATGATTTAATTAATTAAGAGTATAGTTTTTAAATAAATGCAACAACGTCAAGATTCAGAAATTTTGGTATGTTTAAAATGAAATTTTGTAACGTTGATGTCACATAATTCTGTTTTGCTTCATAAGCCGTATACCTACAATGTGCTTGGAAATTTCCGTCGTAAATTTTTCCTCTCTGCATTTTCTTTTTAAAATGTACATTAATCATCATATTTAGTAATTTATTACTGAATCCATTGTAATTACATTTACTAGTAGTGATTTGACTTTTAAGCGTATTCTGCCTCGAAGTAAAATAAATAAAATTAATGAACTAATTACATTTTCATTATTAAGTAATATTGCGAGTAAGTATACAATATTTGCTAGCATTAGGCTTGAGAGAAATTGTTTTTGCGTAATAATTTTTAATGTGTAATTGATCATTTTCTTATACTTTTACTTCAACAATATCACCAAGCGGCTAAATTTATATATATTATATGAAAAACTTCGTGTAATATACAATAAAAAAATACAATAGATAATAAAACTCCATAGCCGATACCAATAAATCAAATTCAGTACTTTTAAAAAATGTCAACTAAAATGTTTGATAGTTACACACACAATAACATGGAATTGGTGTAATGATAGTGATAAAGAAAGTTTTTTTCATCTTTTGTAAAATTTGTGTCGTGTAGTACACGAGGAATTTGTTTACCATGACTGATATAGATAGTTTAATCTGAAAACCAGCTAACTGCACCCATGATTGAAAAACTGGCTTTGATGCCATTTTATTCAGCTTTAATTTTTCGATCGCACAAAGAAAGTCAACTCCGCACAGTAACAGACACATTCACCAAAGTTTTTTGTTGGTCCTGAAAATTTTACCCGAAGGAGTTGGCTGGTTTAAAAATTAAACCATTGATATATACGCAGTTAAAAGTTCGGTATCAGACATTTTTAATTGGCAAATGTTGGTGTCTCACCATAAATGACTCTTTCAGAACCGTGTTTTATAAATATAATGTTATATATTTACCCTCATTCTTACTAACCCTTTCTCGTAGATGGATTAGTAACACTTGTATTTGAATATCAATTACCATTGCAGTATTAATTACGTTTTAAATGCACTTAAGTTATTTGGCACATTAAATAAGATGAAAAATTGTAGGGTTGTCGAAATATTCACAAAATAAGCCCCAAGAATTCGACTTAATTATGTTAAAGTAGCTAGATATGATTTACAAAACAAAATAAATAATTAGAAAATTTATGTAAAAAATACAGTAATTTACAAACAGTAAAATAATTACATTTTGATGTATTTTAAAAAGCATTTGATGATATTGATGTAGGATTAGGTACGCAATGTGTTGTGCAATTGGCGGACAATTCTAGTAAAAAAAGTTGTCAAAAGAATTTTTTAAAAATGCTGGATTTCCGCAGTTATTGTATGTCAAAACAAATCTTAATAAATCTATATACTACATCCCTGGAGTGATCAATAGGCTTATTTATTTATTTTTTCTTGTTCAATTTACTAAACTAACTTCTATTATGTTTTTTTTATAATAAATCTTAGTTATTGTAGTATTTTTTTCAAATTCCAAATGCCCTGGTCTAATAATTTGTAATATTCAAAACATGTATCATAAAAAAAGTATATAAATAATACAATAATTATACTATTGAGATCTATACTATCCACTTTTGGAACAGATGCGGTATAAAAAAATGTATTCTATAATATTTACTATGAGTTGTTCTGGCAATGTAATTTTTTTTTTACTAAAATTAGTAAAACTAAATATGACCCAGCTTAGATACGTTGTGCAAGAATATTGTGTCTGGCGTTTTATGGATTGAGTGTTGCATTTTTTTGGAAAGTGAATTTATAAGACAAATATCACTTTTATGCTATGGTTTAATGTAATTTGGAATATACGAAATTTATAAGGGGTCAATTTGAAATAAATAATTTTCTCGTTAATTCTACGTCGATTTGGTACTTTTTTCGCGGTTGTGGCAACCCTAGTTTCAAGGATAAGAAAACATAAGGCACCCACCGTAATTATAAAATTCGCTCCCAGTCTCCCTAAAAGTAAAAGCAGTCAACACGGTGTAACTTCGCGTTCGTTCTCGTTTCGCCACTTGCGAATCCCTTTAGTATAAATCATTAAAACACGTTTTACTTAGAGCATTAAGATTTTGTGGATCGGGTTCGATGCCCCGTTACGGACTGCCACCATCTTTACGATTGCTTTTGTGAATTTAGGGCGGTTCTTACGAATGTGCTATCTTACAAACGGTTCGCTTATTGTATCATCATAATTAACCAAATTCAAATCTATTTTTTTTCTCTCAAAATCAAAAAAAAGTATGTGAAGCATATTTCCAAAATCAACTCATTCCACTTTACCGAAATTAAGAGGAGGAAACTTTGAAAAAGTATTT
Source organism: Rhyacophila evoluta (assembly GCA_022683975.1). NCBI lineage: Eukaryota > Metazoa > Arthropoda > Insecta > Trichoptera > Rhyacophilidae > Rhyacophila > Rhyacophila evoluta. The sequence goes on along the minus strand of JAGVSQ010001350.1, from coordinate 9,142 downwards.
TTTATATTATATAAAAGAACCATATTTCATACCACATTTTAAATGTTTATTTTTGAGTTTCGATGATATTGAAATTGATCTTTTTAATAGTTTATATCCTGCATGGTTTTTTTATAAAAAAATACGTGATCAAAATGTTTTCTTTTAAATTTTGGCATCGTGGAATAAGTTCACTTTGGAAATATTTTCCTGAAATAATTTTTGATTAAGTACATAAAGCAAGTAATATTGTATTAATCTGAGTAACCAAAAATAAAAAAGCTAAAAAATTAATGTTTTAATATCGTTTATTTAATCTTTTTCATTTCCATTCTCTTTGTCTTTATAATTTCTGTTACAAAAGTAAAGTATTCATATATTAACTGTATGAAGACGACTACTTTGCAAATTACAAATATGGATCTCCACATTATCAAAAATTATTTTGACATATTTTCTTTGTAAAAATTGTTTGTCAAACCAAATTTATTCACTCATTAAGCATCCAGTTGTCTTTCAGTCATCTTTATTTTTTTTAAATCCTGCGGCCGAAAAATTTGAAATCCCTATGGCTGCAAAGCGACTACACTAACCTTTCGACTAACGGATAAGCAAGTTTTTTTATAATAACGGCTTAGACATACTTATTTACTAATATATTGAATTGAAGCTTGTGTTCTACTATACATTATTTATTGTTCTAATATGTGAAAAAAAAACAAAAAATGTGTTTTTATTTTATCAGATGATGGTATTACTCGTATGATAGAATCGACCATACATTTATATTTATAATATAAATTCTTAATGTCCTAAAAATATTCTATATAAATTAGGGCACTTGTGATAGTTTTAGATGTCTCGAATGAGATAAAAATGTATAACCAACATTTTATCACCAGGGATATAAAAATACTAATAATTTTACTAAAAATATTCTTATACGCGAGAGAAGGCGGTATGAAAAAAGAAGCATCGGTTGCCTCACTCACCCATAATCATATTAACCTGTATTTTTTTAAAAATACGATCGAAAACAAGCTATGGTTTGCTGAAAAAATAATTGAATTAGTAAACGGCAAACGGTGCCTAACGTGTTATTAAAACTGATGAGTTCAACAATATAATCATAACACAACAAATGACTACATGTAAAAGGTATTAGACTTAATATAAATGTAATTTTTGTATGTTTAAAGCAGTGTAGATGCCTAATATAATATATGAGGAGGGTATTTCCGAAATAAACTTATTCCACTGTCCTAAAATATATAGGAGAAAATTTTGCAAAAGTATATTTTGTAAACATTTTCAATTTTGACATAGTGGAATAAGTTCACTTTGGGAATACCCCGTCGCATATGAAATTAATTCATAAAATTAAGAACGGGCTAAATTAAAGACAAGTTGAAAATAAATGAAAAAATTAACGACCCAAAAAATTAAATGATAATACTAATATTTATTATAATATTTAAAAATTACTTTTTTTGTTTTATTTATAGGGGGTTGCGTCATTTTATTGATTACCAATCCTCGTAAAAAATATTCTATCAAGTTAATCAATAATTAATATAAATCAAAACAAAAAACAATTTCCAGTAGATAAGGTAAAAGTGAATTTATTAATTGGACTATATATACAAAAAGCATGCAACTCACTTTGAATATTTTACGAATGTAGTAAAAAATCAATCAAGAATTTTATATTTATGAATATGCAAAATTTTTTTTTTAAACATCACTGTGTAGTAGTCCTGTTTTAATTTGATGGCATATTGAAGAACTTGTATGGATCTTTTATGTATTTCATGAAATGTCTCAAACGTAGTATGAAGTCAGTTATATCTTCATATAAACATCGTTTTGGTCATCAAATGAAATAAAAATTAAATATTTTTTTTATGGAGGGGTAAATTTTCAAAGTCAACTAATTCCGCTATGCTAAATTTTAAAAGAGAAGATTTTAAAAAAGTATTTTTTTTTGTATATAATAACCATTTAGCACGCAAACTAGGAGAAACAATTAATTAAAAAAAAAAACGAAAATAATAAACATGCTGCATGATTTTTTGTACAAAAAAAAACAAAATTTTTGCCTAGTGGATTAAGATCACTTTGAAAATACACCCTATTCTATAATTTAATACGCTGAATATATTGCTATGAGTAATGGTATTTTTTATTATTGATATTTATTTTAAGTGGCGGTTCGCTGTTGAGTAAACTAAGGATTTAGGTGTATATGTTTGCGTGAATGTTTTGCTGACTGTATTAGTTGTTTTTAAAGACGAAACAGACGGCGCGGCTCTTTCGGCGTGGGGATAATAAAGTGGCGCCCCTAGCGGCGGCAATTAGAGCTCTCGCTGCAACGGTTCGAGAGGGGGTTTAAGCCCCCCCTTTTAGAACCCAGTAACTAAACCCATAACCCCCCGTCATCCAACTCGCGGCACGTGACCACCGTATCAATGTGACAATTTATAACCGAATCGCCGGGCCCGCGGCTATGTCAGCGACGTGACTCTCTCCACTCCGCGCTCTCAAAATGGAAAAGATATGTCAAATATCGAAATACATTTTTCCTTTTGAATTTCGAATAAATCATCCGTGCTCGGGGTGGGGTGAAGGGGTATCGGCAGGGCCGTCTTCAGACATTTATATGCCAAAGGCAAATATAATTTTGCGGCCTAGTAGGATGAGAAAATTACAACCACTTAAAAGCATACAACATTATATTTTCAACCTCGACTTTTCAATTTAAAATACATGACATATCCTTTCACTATTTTACTTAAATAAATTTCCGCTTTGTATAACATAATTATTTCAATACAAATTCGAGTAATTATATAATATTTTTTATACTTTTTTATACTTATTGCTGCCACTGTATTCATATCATTATGTAGTTAATCCCGTATAATAATATTCAAGAAACTGTGTTTAAATTGACTAGATATTATAAATAAATTTATATGTGATATTCAAGTTAAAATAGATAATATGTTATTTATACGAAAAACAGTCAATTATAGGTCTATTTTTTATTCACGTCATCTAAATTAAGATAAGTGATGTTTAAAGTAAAATAATAACGGAGGCTCATATGGTCTGTATTTCAACGGCTTCAAGTGCAAATTTGATAACTCCATTATTGATAATTTTAAGGTTTTTTTTACTTTTTTTTCGCGATTATATTTACATGAAAAACACATTTTGAATGATTTATTTGTAGAGCTGCTTATTAACGGCATACTTTTGATAGATTTGATTACAACATAGTGGAGTTATACATTTTGCAGTATAGGTCTTTGCAATAGAGTCCAAATGGAGTTGACAATTTTTTTTTGTGACGTTTTTTCGATATGTTTAAATATCTTAAGGTTTTCAATTTAATATCGGACATGCATGTTTATATTTTGCAATAATATGATATTTTGAAGTATTTTTTAGCTAAACGTGGAATTAGCAGCTTTTTATTTTAAGCCAGTGCTTCCCAAAGTGTGTGCCACGGCACCTCAGGGCTCTGTGCTGTTGTTACAGGGATACCGCCACATATTTTATATTTTATAAATAGCGCGAGAGCTAAAAAAACGAAAATTGACGAGGGCACAACTTGAAGAAGGTGAATTCAGAATTCACTTCACGTGAGCTGCTAAGTACGAAAATAGAAAATATAAAACTTCTGATAGTGTGAGACCTGAAAAGCACACAATTCTGGACGAATGTAAAAAAATTAAGATCGACCGAGACTTGAGGTGGGAAAATCTTAATTTAAAAAACCACTACTTTACGCCATAGATTTGGTATTATCGTACTTAAGCGTATCTGAATAATAATATAAAATAAAGATGTTCAATAAATTAATGCTTGCATGATAATTGTGGTTGAGAGAGAGCGCCCCAGCTCACCTGGCACCTTTAAGACTTTGTTCACTTAGCCCGCATGCTTAAGACGCCTCTGGGCCTCATAGAAAGATGAAAGGTGAGGGAATTTGGGATTCAGCGGTGCAAGATTAATACCAGTTTGTGCAATTCGCTCTGTTGAAAGGTTCAAAAAAAATATTCATTTTTATTGGCGGCACAAGGCGGCGCGAGATTTATTTGGAATACTTTTCAATCGGCCGAATACTGTGCCACCCATAATATACGGTACGATGGTTCTGGCACTCAGCTTTTCGATATAAACGATACAGACTGTTAAGAAATCTTTAGCTATTTTAAGTATTAAAAACACCCTCTGAAATAAATATTAGATTTTAAAATATATTGTATTTGTAATCACCCGATAGTTGAAAAAAATCAACAAAAAAAAACCAAAAATATTCAGTATATAATAATAAATATTAACCAACTGTAATATTCAATTTTAAATATCGACTGTAGAAATAAAAAAGGACGTAACCCATTTATTTATAAAAAATCCAGGAGGTACAAAAACGTTTATTTAATAATTTTGAGTCAAAATCAAAACATTACTTAGACAAAACCTTGAAATGCCTGAAGACTTTTTTTATATATACCGCGCTCGCTCTAAGAGTGAAGCATATGGATCTACACAGCGTGCGGATATCCACCCCGAAAAAGGAGTATATGTAACTTCGTAGTGTGGAGACGTCTTGATAGATTATTTTTCACAATCTTTTGTCAGGCAATTACTCAACCCAATAGGCCATTTTTGTATTTTTGATTTTTTTAAATCCGACAGATGGGGACTTGAACCCGCATCCCTGGGTTGCTAGACGCCCGCGCTACCAATTACTCTACGGGGGAGAAAATTCCTGAAGATTAAGACTGGTATTTTATTTACTCAATATAATATTAATTTAATAAATTATTTATGAAAAACCGATAAAATTTATTGAGTGATATCCATTTTTTCTGGTCGCAAATTTTACTGGCCATCCTTATTTATTTCTAAATATAGACGCTGATTCAGCATTTTCAGCTCACATCCTTTTTATGGAGCGTGTATTAAATTGTATACGTTGTGATTATTGAATAAAAGCTATTTTGAAAATTTGAGAGTTACGTTCTTTTTCCTTTCCACATTCGATATACACTACTCATTATATAATATCAGACGATTTTAAAAATATCATACCGTGATTAAAAACTTTAACACTTAGAAACATTTACGCACTAAAAACGATAACAATGGATATTTTGAAATAGGATGAAGAATGATTTTTAGTTTTTATTTTTGGAGAATTTTATAAAAAAACAACAATATAGTAATTAGTTTAAGGTATCTAATGATTCCGAAACTCCTACAGCCCACCTGCAGTCAGGGAACTATCAATCCAAGACGATGATTATGATTGGTAAAGTCACATATTAATCAATCCACGTCAACAGTTATGCACTGCGGTCTGTTCCATAGGCTTGCCTCAACCCTAATCATCAGTCTTAGATTGACAGTCCACGAACTGTAGGTAGACTGTAGGTAGATTTATACCATAGAACAAATTGTTTAAATGCAAAATTCAGTACTAAAAAATAAAAATAGAATAACGAATAGATAGCTACTAAAAAATTCAAACTTATTGTGATGTCCGTGGGTAATCAAATTTACCGTTTTTAAGTCCAAAAATAACTTATTTAAATAAATATATTAGAGAGACTTACAAGTATGTAGACACTGAAATTTACCTACTAAAAAACTGAAAGCTGTTGATGAAGTGTAATATGGTGAAAAAAACTATGTAAGGTTTTCAGTAACAACAATTGTAAAATATTACCTATAATTATTTATAAACAAATTGAGGCTTTTCGGCGTTAAAATAATACCACAACAGTTTTTTCAAAATGCTTTCAAAGCTTTTTAAGCTTAATGGCGAAGTTTAGAATATCAAGGACGAGACAGTGAAATAAGATGACGTATGATGTTTTTATGTATTTTTTCTTTTTTGCAAGATCAATTTACTAAATTGCTGAAAACTTAGACGAACGTATGGCTATAATTAAGCTTTCACAGTTCCTAGGGAGAGAATATAAAATAATATTTATATTGTAGTAAATTAAATGAAAATAAGTTAGATTTATGCTATACAGAGACAGTTTTTAGTACATGAAAGTATGTGGTTATTTAAAAAATTAATAAAAAATGGAGAATAGTATTAAATTTTTTTTCACAAGTGTGGAAGATGTGCTCGAAAGAGTAGCAAATGGTGTGTGTGTGTGTGTTATGTAACAAAATAAAAAAGTGCCCAGATAGTGAAAGAACGTACAAAATGTACATATAAACAAATAAAATAGAAATGGGTCTAGTATATCACTTAAAGACTGGATACGAGCTGGAAAAAATCGTTTATTAAATACTAAAGCGTCAAACAACGTCCAACGGCCAATCGTAAAGGTCTTTGAATTGACAAGAGAAATAATGAAGAAAACATGCCTTCATCCAACCGATTGGCAACAGCTGCTTTAGAATAGTATAAATCAAATAATCTCTTACCCTAACAAATGATATTACTTCTCATGTGATACATCGAAACCATTAAACCATTATTCTCAAAGATTAAATAATATATTTAATAAAAATTGAATAAATAAATTATCGTTCTGATTTGTTTGTTTCGGCGTGTGTTTTTGTTTAAAAGCAATATTAAAAGATGTATTTTAGACGAGCGTTTTAGCTGCATACCTATAAATAACGAAAACGTAATCTGATAATGGATTTTTAATACGAATAATAAAACAGAAGCGTTAAATTTTGAATAAACGTTGGCTTATATAGATTTTACAAAGGCGTTCAATTATCTTCGTTTTTTTATTGCGTGAAAAATACATTATTCGAAGTTCGAAAGCAAAATAAAAACTATTTAATCGTCGTCAATATTGCAGAAACACGTAACTCAATTTGTAGGCTCAAGTCACTTTGTGAAGTATAGTTTTATTTTTCGAAATTTCTCTTTGTATTAACGCATATGTTTATGAAATGTGTACAAATTATGTTTACACATCGACTGTAGAAAAGAAAAATTACACAACCTTCAATTAAAAAAAAAATGATTTTATTCGATAATATGAATGTATACAATTCAATACTACTCCCATCAAAAGGATCCAAGCTGAAAATGCCGAATTAGTGTCTTAATTAAGCTTTTAGTTTTAAAGATGAAATGAAATATTGTGAAATTTGTGACCAGGAAAAAGGCTTCTACCTAATCAATTTGACTGATTTTTCTTAAATAATTCATAAAATTAATATCATATCGAGTAAATAAAATAATAATAAAAGTGGTTTAAAAGTGATGTTTTGACTTTGGTTGAAAATCATCAAATAAACATTTTTTTATGCCCCTGTACAATTTTTCTGTTAAGGCTTTCATCCTATTTCTTTTCCACAGTTGATATACAAGAGATTGCATAAAATAAAACTGTTTTTTCTTTTACAAAGTGACTTAAACCAAAAATTGAATTACGTGTTCCTGCGATATCGGCGACGATATGTAACCACTATAAATAATTTCAGTGAAATATTTTTATAAATTTCATAGCATTATTAAAGATTTAAAAAAATTAGTACGGTGCTTATAAAGTAAAGACTTGCCTTGATAGATCGGTATATTACAACGATCAATTTTAAGTCAATTATTCAGCTCATTGGACATCCAGTTCTTCCTCTTTATTTATTATAACTTTCAGCTGTTTAAGGTCTAGGATATGAACCCACGATCGTCTGTATTATTGCGTGGACGGTTACCGCTTACGAAGGCTAAAGAAGTGATTGATAATATAATTTTCTGATTGTACCATAATCAATCTTATAAGTATTTTGTATTTTTCATTGCTTATTAATTGTATTGTTTTTTTATTATTTTAAAAAGTTATTCTATACCCGGTATTCATTTAATATACATAATAAAACCGCACTAAGATTTACATGACGTCAATGGATGATTGTTAAATCGATTTAAAATATAACACGTCGAAAGAAAATTAACAGATGGAACATATATAAACACAAATTAGTAGAAAGTTCTTAGTATTTTTTTAAGCGGATGTATTTTAATTTATTCATATAATCCCAATTTACAAAGCAAAAAGAGGGTATTAAAGAAAATACAAAGCATGTTATGTGATCAAGTAAATTGATTGAAAACAAAGCATGCATGTTTGATCCAGTTAACGGGGCTTAAGACGAGGATTACTTAGGTACTCAAATACTGTACGAGAAGAATATCATAGAATATTTAAGATTTTTTAATTAACAAAAACAGTTAAAATATACATATTTATTTTAATCACACGTTGTATCTATGTGTTATATTATTTGTAAATATAAAATTGAGATATGATTAAATATACAGTTGGATAGTATTCTTCCGAAAGTTTGGCGTGCTCGATTAGGGGCTGAAGATCGCGGGTTCGATTTCCAGGGTTGTCTGATTTTCAAAAACCCAAAAATTAAAACCTGGAATTTTCGTGAAAAAAAACTGTCAGAACATTTTTTCTCATTGTAAGAGTCCTATTGAAAATTTAAAAAAAGTGAAACAATTCAAGATTTTAATGAGTTTTTTGAAACGGATTAAATTTGAGTCTAATCACGAAACACAGCTGTGAATTTAAATAAAACGGACAAACCATATTCGACTGTGAAAAGGAAAAAAGACATAACCTACACAGCACAAATTTTACAGGAAGCACAAAAATGTATATTTAATGATTTTGGGCCAAAGTCAAAATATTAAATAGACATAATTTTGTGTCTCCGGTAGTTTAGTTGTTAGCGTGCGCGCCTAACAATCCGTGGAATGCGGGTTCGATTCTCCATCTATCAAATTTTATAAATCTAAAAATGCTGGACCGGATGACCATTGACTCGAGCAATTGTTTCATAAACAATTCTCGTGAATAATCTGTCAAAACATCTTCACATTGCCGAAATCTAAATACTCCACTTTCGGAACAGATTCATAACTCTGTGTAGATCAACATGCTCAACTTTGAGAGCAAATATGGTTTTTAAAAAATGCAGACAGTACTAAAACTGGTGTTTTATTTACATAATCTGACATCAATTTAATAAAGTACTTAAGAAAAACTAATAAAATTTGGTAAATGTTCTCATTCCTGATCGCAAATTTTACAGCCTATCTATTTTTACTATGAGCAATATTTTATATTCCATTAAAAACTTATCCTATACCTAAATCAAT
>JAGVSQ010001349.1:0-29976 GCA_022683975.1 Rhyacophila evoluta | reverse complement strand
GAGATCCATATACTCCTCTTTCGGAGTGGATATCTTCACAAATGTGTAGATCCATGTGCTCCACGTTGGGAGCGAACATGGTATATAATTTATAAAATATATTGTAAAATAAATTCAAACATAATACTTAATTTTTTTCGAACATTCAAATCTACAATAAATCCCAAGGGCAATTACTTTAATTAAAACAATTTCAAACGATCTAAATTGACGAAGTTGATTTTTGGATTTATTTGTAGATAAAGAATTAAAACTGTATGATTTTTTGTTAAAATCATTTGTACAAATTCATCATATCGATAAATATAATACACATAATAAAAGTTCCAAATTTCGTTTGCTTGTCATCAAATATTATATATTAATAAATACGTCAGTTGTGATTATTTTAAATATTCTTTGATGGACGTATTTATGAAGACAAACAATTCAAAAATGTATCATATTTGAAACATTGCAAAATAGTACGAAATAGTTGAAATATATGTGTCTATAGGTTTCTTTTGACATGGTAAAGTTACGTTACAGGAAAATTGTTGGGTTTATGTCGTACCATCACGTTGATGTTTTTATCGTATTATAATGAACAATTTGGTTTTCCGGTATATTACTCAAATGATACTTCCACGTAAGTAAAGTTTGAGTTTAATGATGCTATTATTTGTAAAAGTTACACAATAATAATTTTATTCTGTCTTTCCGTTCTTTACAACTGTGTTTTGTGATGTCGCTTCTTTATATAAACTAAATTGCCGTAACATAAACATGACACGTTTGCAATCTCATTAGATAAATACAATTAAATCATTATATTAGATAAGATGTGTTATAACAACACTACAAAAATTTTATTTAACATATTGTTTTTACTAGTACTCTACTAACTTTTTTTATCAGGTCTGCTTTGAAAGTGGAGCGAATAAAGCATCGCAGTATTTTAACGTTCACCCAAAAAATGAAGTATATACACTACTGTAATGTGAAAAAACACATGTCTTGATAGATTTTTTCACTAAAATTGGTTGTCAGCCTATTGCTCAATTACGTTATTCCCGTATTTTTTGATATTTGGGTTTCTAGAAGCTGTGGGAATAAGCCCGCAACATACGAATTCGACGCGCGCAAACTAACCTCTTGGTGACTGGGAGATTATTTTACTGGTACAGTAAATTCTGTGTACCTTTTTGTATATTATCAAAATATTTTTTATTAATCGAATGTCATATGGTGACATCCATCAGTTAATCTCGTTTCTTGTTTGTCTATTCAAAAAAGTACCATAGCATATAAGATATATGGATGTAGTTACGAAGAATACGTTCAAGCCACAAATTGATTTTTTTTTATTTTATTGTATATAATGCTTCGAAAATTTTAATAATTTAATATGAAAAAACCAAGTAATGAGAAATACAACCCCATAAGAAGTAATGTTGTTAATGACGCTGTTTTTTCCTAACCCGGGTACCAAGAATTTCCAAAAAAAATATTTAACCACAAAACGTTCGTGTGATTTGAAATTTTCTGACTTTGAAGTTCAAATGTAAGGTTACTTAATAATTACAAATGAATTTTTGATCATTCCTATTCTAAGTTAAAATAACTATCATAATTTTACTTTATTATTTTTTTTTTAATTATTTGGTCAATAAATGTACACATATATTGTTGTATTATAATATTTTGATATATTTTTCAACGACTAATTTATAATAATATTAATAAAAATCCAACCGCACAACGATAAAAAAATAATGAGCAGAAGACGTCCAACCTACGAAACATTCAATAACTTTTAAAAAAGTAAGTTTTTCAATAAACTAGTGATCAGAACAGATGTAATATATACTACGTAAGTATTTAAATTTCTTGTAACAGTTTTAATATTATAAAAGTCATACTAAATGTTAATTTTTTTCTTTAAAATTTCAATCACGTATTACTGAGTTCGATAATTTGTGGCTTGAAAATTTTCTGCTTAATAACATCCACATAATAGATCGGTAAATAAATATCACAATATTTTTTGATTATTCAATAATAAATATAATACAAGATAATAGGCACTATTTTGCATTTTTATGTGACTGCAAAATCAAAGATATACATAAGAAATCACCTGCAGCCTAGATACATTTTATAATTGAGTAAAGTGGATTTGATACAGTTCATAAAGCGACATAGAATAAATCTGCGTTAGAGATATATTACATTAATTTTATCATTGATGTAACTTTATTTCCTCATAATATATTATTTCCTCATTTCTCGTGCAATGAATATTCAGGGGACCTTATTAAGCAAAGATGATCTCAACAGCTATGCAAATCAACACGAGAAGTTGAATAAGAATATGAAATACGTAAAAATGATGTCTTAATCAGTAAATCGATGATTATTTAACCATTTTGTGGTTGAATTAAATTATTTATTTTAATATAATGATTATTTTAAATCTCACTTAACTCAAAAACCACAATTTTCATTAAATTAATATGGTCGTAACAATTTCGTTGGTAAAGTTAGACTACTAACCATAAATTAAAGCATTTAAAGCTCAATGAAATATGAAAAAAAGCTAAAAGAAAACAATATTTTATTACTATACTGAAATATATGCACTAAATTTGAATCTTTACCATTTATTATTTATGCATTCTATCATTAGTTTCTTCTGTCATCTTCATAATTTCGCAAGTAGTGGTTTAACAATTGACTATCAAAAAAAAAAAATATTAAATCAATGAATTGAGGGTTATCGATCAAAAGAAATATACCTGCTTTTATTGTATTTTTACTTCATTTATAATAATATTCTTACTGAAGAAAAAGAAGCACTCTTTTCTTTAATAGCGCCACAAATTAAATCAATTTTTTGGTTTTCTCAGTTTTTCATTTATGTATGCTTATTATTTTGTCGATATTTATTAAATTTTTATGACATATAGTATAGATTAATGTTAATATTTCTCAGTATTAAAAATGATATCACAAATAATAATTATTTAGTAACAGAAATATTCAATAAATATTTTATACAAATTGATTTTTATAAAGAAATTATTTAAGACTATATTATTTACTATGTTTTATTGAAAATATCTTTTTATAATGATAGTAATATAGAAGTTCCTTATACTTGTGATATTTATCTTAAATATGGATTGAGGAGTGTGCAGATTAACCGATGCAGTCTGACCACTTTCACTATCACGGTCGCAACGCATTCGCAACTACTTCTTTTCTCGTCGTCATCTCGTATGCTTCTTCCGCGAAATAAGATTGCAGACAGAAAGAAGATATCATAAATATAAATTTACTCTCATAATAGCACCGTTAAAATAATATACATCAATCTTCCTTCGTTCAGTTAAAAAAGACTGACATTCAGAAAAACGATCGATGGAACTCTAAATAACATATTTCTTTTTCGCATTGAAAATGTACGTGCGTTGTTCTATAATATAATTCACATCACAGATTCAGTTCACAGATTTTAGCAACGATATATATTATATTGTTAACCTATATACTCATGTGAATCTCCATAATGTGAATATTTATGTTGTATATATTTGCCTTCCAACCAACAACTTCTTGTATCAATGCCGCGTTCTTAGCAATTGGTATTATAAGAATAATACAGCGATGTGAATACACATATACTAGTATTTGAATTTTAATCGTAGTATTAAAAGTAAATTAAGCTTAGCCGTAAATCTTATATAGGTTATACAATGTATTATTATAAATAACATTTTTTAAAATATCTATTTGTATTAGAAAAAGCTGTGCCCATTCCATTGTTTATGAAAGATTAGCTGATACGTTCAAACAATAGGTGAGTCTGTCAAACATATCATGTTGAGTTTTTTATCCTACTGACTCCAATTGGAGGTTATACGGAGATGACTTTGTGACTCTATGCAATTCGCAAATAATAATTACTACTCTTCATTGCATAGAAAGTATATTTAATATGGCCCAAGGCTGTTATCAGCTCTTCTTGGACCGGAAACATGATTTCTTTTTGTTTTTTGAAAGTCAATCTGATTTTAATTAAATGGTTCTAATATATATTCATTTTTGTAATTATATTGTGATTGTAACACTGATGTATATCAATTGTAAATGTCTTAATCGAGAAAGCCGATTAAAGTATTTGAGGAATGAGGATTAGTGGCGTAGATCGGCATATATCGGCTTGGATATTTGAATCCTATACCTGAATAAATATTGAGCATATACTTTTATATTAATGCAATATTTAATATGCCATACTATGCTACATATGCCTAATTAGTTGAGAGATTTTTCTATTACCATTATGAGTGAAAAATTATCTGTCAAGATTACTTTTTGGAAATACAGTACAGACCTCGACATATTTTTTTTTTTTTGGACGAAATATTCGTAACGAAGGGAAAATGAAATTATTAAAAAACTGTAGGAAGAATTTGTTTGATGGTAGACGTAGATTCGGAGGGGTTAATAGTTCCTGCAGAACAATACAGTATAATTTTGGAGAAGAAGTAGCCGAAGAAAATGATTGACAGTAGGTAGAAATAGATGAAAAGGAGTCTGGGTATCACATCATGACTGAAAATGAAATATCGGATAGGAACTTTTAGCACATTTTCGTAATTTTAGACGTATAAAAATAGCATATTTTAAGAATGCAAACAAAATTGATTCTTTTCTTAAAACTTTACTAGTCTTGCTTGTGCCGTTTATGTTCTTAATCCATTCAGAAAACCGATTTTTATATAACAGCATTTTGATTTTAAAGTCCGTTATATCGAGTTTTAGTATACAATACTTAAAATCCAAACCGAGCATTATTGAAAAAGATATAATAAACGTAAATCAATAAGTTGGGAAGTTATTGGTTCAACAAATCACTCATATTGAAGAACGATCTATCAAGATATTCCAATTGTGAAGAATTTTGTGAAGCAAATATTACGTTTGATAATCAGCATGTATCTCAATTGATTATCGTATAATTATAAAACTTATTAAGAAAACTTGTAAACTTAGAAGATTGTTTGTGATCTTTTGATATTTTAAGCCACATACCAGTGATGTGAAAGTATGCGTTGAAAAAATTGAGACCAAAGTCTACAAGTTAAAAAAAAAAAAAATCTTCATGAGAGTTTACATTTTTCAAAAACATTCGAATTAAAAACAATATCCATAAAATATTGTTAGTTGATATTAAGTATAAATGAGCAGAGATTATACTGTGTATGTATAAAATATTATTATGCAAGTATGTTCGTTTATAGTCGGACGAAATCACATTCAAATATAATACATAGCTATTACTTAGAGGTCACCAAGAGATCGTGTACCAATTAAAGATTTGACGGACAGGTATCCAAAAGCGGGTCAACTTTCACACATAAGTCATCATCATATAGCACTTGACTTTAAATATTGAACTATTGAAGTAAGCATTTGAAATGTGTCTTCAGAAATTTACATTTCGGAAAGTCGTATCTGACAAACATATTGAAAAAGAAAAAAGATTTGTAACACTGAGGAACGCTTTCCAGCCATTTGTACGCAGAAATATCCATTTTCGTATTTTCAGCACGAACTTATAAGTAATTATATATGGAAAATATTTTCAATTTATTCTTATTGTCTATTGTAAGTGCATACATAAGTATGGATTAAGGCAACTTCAATTGAAAAAAATGTATGGAAATTTTGTAATTCTGTCAAGTATATAGATATCTGCAATGTGAAGACATGTCTTGACAGATTATTTTATATCAGATTAAATTATATACAAGAATTCACCCAGTCCGGCATTTTCTGATTTTTTAAATTGCGAGAGATGTGGGAATCGAACTCGCATTATCCGGGTGCGAGGTGCGCACGCTAAGCTCTATGCTGATGGGGAGATTTGTATGATTTAAAATGTTTTTTTTAAGGACTTAATTGGCTATCAGCCATTTATTAAATTCATTCACAGGATATAAGTGAGAATTTGAACCGGTTGCCTGAATTCGAACCCATGACCATAAGATAATAAGGGACAATGTAATAATTATAAACATAGATATTACAATAATGATATCTTTATTTAACAGCGTGGGTTGTATAGTGAGAATGTATATGACATTATTCCATGAAGTGCAGACCATGGCAAATGCTTGCTAAGAAAAAATCATAAAAATTATAATGATACCACAATTTAATTATTTTATTTAATTTTTATTGTTCTAGTCTATTCTATTCTGGAGTATACTAATAATTAGCGTCACAGATGGTTAAATAAAATTAATTATTTGAATGTTTCAGTGGAACTGGTTAATCATAATTGTTTAACAGTTCAAATATACTGTAGTTATATGAGTCAAAAAAATTTAAAAATTATTTTATGTAACTGTAAAATAACGTAAAACTGTATTTTTATTTTTATACTAAAATCACTTTTTTTTAATTCAAACTCTTTTTATATTTTAATCAGTTGAAATTAATTAATTTACAAAATATAATATTGTGGACGTTGCAAATTATAAGCCAGAGAAGATTAGAATAAGATATGTAGATACGTGGGTTTTAAAATTAAAATGAACTCTATAGATACTAATAGATATTTGTCAATAAATAAAAGTAAATAAAAAAAGACCACAAGTTGAAATTAAATGATATCTATCGAATGAGTTAAAGAGATTCTTTTCTGAAATTTATAAAATAAAGTTACCCTCAAACCACTCTCAGATTGACGTAATAAATTAATTAAAGTTTGAAGTTGTAGATAAAAATTATGTAGCAGATGTGGTTGGTTTGCTTGGTTTTTAAATAATACACAAAAAATGTCATATTAATATTTTCTTTTTTGTTTTATTTTCAGAATTCTTCCAAATTTGAACTTCTTTATCAACATGTTCTACAGTGCACCGTTCTGCCTTCTGATACTCAGTATTTTGCAAATAATAGCATGTGCAAGCGGTGTCAATTTAAGACCAGTGCATGAGAGAAGCAATGAACAGAAAGTCGACTCGTATGGAAACCCACTTGGAGGAAATACCCAAGGAGGTTCAAGACAAAGAATGAAAATCTATATGAACGATCAGCAGAAAAGATTCAATTCTGAAAAAGACAGAATGCAACGGGCACAGATCCAGAGATTTCAAACGCACGGAGGTGAAACTATGGATAGCTACGTCAAAGCCTTCAAAGACCAACAAGAAGTTTATCAGAAAGAAATTGAGAAAAAGCATGCTAAAGAAATAAATAACACCACTCGTGACGCGAGTAAAAACAAAAAAGAACAACTCAATGTTGGAAGAATAGTTGATGTTGATAATAAAGAAAGAAAAGATGTTGCACCTGTGAATCGGTGGTGGAAGAATTCAAGACCTGTCAGAAATAATAGAGGAAGCTTTAAAAATACTGACTCACTGACAGCTAGAACGAATTTACGCGGACGTAAAGTAGCAAGACCACATCCTAGTAGAAGTGTTCCGTTTGTGTTGAGTCCAAATTATTTTACCCCTTCTGCTGCGCACGAAATTAATGGTGGCAATAATTTTAGATTCAATCCTCAAAACCCATTCTTGAACCCCGTCACAGCGAGTACTCTTCTAGCTGCAGATTATGCACCAGGAAACTTTTATAAAACAGAAGATGTCAGCGCTCTTACGAGTGCCACTTTATCCGACGCTCAAGCGCAGCAGTTTAGTCAACTAAGTGGATATAAAAGTAATGAAGACGTAGAATCGCTTACTGCACTTCTTGGAAAAGAGCCAGATGACCAACTGCGAGGTCTGAATGAATTATTGAACCAACATTCAAACCATAAACTGATCGCTGAAGATTTAAAGAATTTAAACATAAATATTAAAGCTTCTTCATTAGATCCACCAGAAGGGTCATATGTAAAAAAATATGATTACGTTTCACCTTATTCTACGAACATCCACAAAGATTTGTACGGATTTACGTTTGACGATACTCGAGTGGAAGCTACTCCAGCCAAGGATCATACGCCGATAACAGAAAACGTACAAGATATTGCCGACACCAGAGGCCCAGTACAATTCAGCGCCGCGAGACCCGCGTATCCTACAGTACATCCCACTTCAACTAATTATTACAAACTTGAAGTTTCCAGTCAATCTCATGAAAGGCCCAGCGTTGAATCAAAAATACTGCATTCGTCACCATCTTATTCTTATGGATCCGGTAATGATGAAGTAAGTATTGAAAGTGAAGCTGAGACAATTTTTAATAACCTCAAGTGGAATCAACCACGTAACAAACATAAACACACACAATATCGTAAGATTTTACCTCGTAGTTTATCTCTTAATAATTCACGTGATGTAGATATTATAACAAGTCATACTCATATTAATGTGTCTTCTTTAAATGCATCAACAGGTTTAAATGAAAAGAACGGTTCAATATCAGATTTTTTAAGTAAACAAAATATTAGTGATCACCGTATTGAGAAAAGACAAATTAAGTCATTCGATGAAATAAATTTTAAATTGACTAATTCGACTGTTTCCACAATACGCTCAAAGAGGTCAGATCGTTCAGTGAACGATTCGAATTCTTTTTTAGATTCAAATTTATTTTTTACATCTAAAGATTTTGACAATTCGAATAATACATTAAAACAAATGAGTCCAAATAACGAAACTGACAACTCTGAATTTTATTATTATGACGATACGGAAAACGTAAACGATACAAATATTGATTTCGATGACGATTTTTTCCCTATTAATGACGATTTGACACATAATAATTCATCAAATTTTGTTAAAAATAATTTAACTTCAAACGACTCAGATGTATCGAATGATAATCCTCATTTTGAGTCACTGATTCGGTATAAAATGCGTAGAAAGCCAAATCTTTATCGAGTTTTAAACGGTATCAAAAGTAAAATATATCACCCAAATCCTGCACGATTTAAAACCTTATTAATCAAACGGCCTCGGAATGGATTTAGGTTTATTAAAAACCCGCACGATAATCTTTATGGAAGAGGAGTGTTGAATTATGGAAGCTCTAGCAACGGTTATCAATTAGAAAGACCTTTTCGAGACGATTCTCACCTTAATGTCGATGACGCGGTGATGAATCCTAATGAGTATTCCGATGAGTATGAAGACGACGAATATGCTGATGCAAGCGATCCGGGAAATGAATATTATGACACTGCAGATTATGATTATCAGCCGAATAGCGAAAGGATGAATGGCAATCGATATAAAATTAAATATGGCAGATATAAAATTAGCAAACCGTTTGACAGTTACAATCATGGGTCACAATCGCACAATCAATATGCGGCAAGTTATGTTGGAAACAATGATTACATAACGGCCGGTGATAATTTGAATTATTATCACAACCGAGATTATAACAAGAGAAATAAGAATGGGATAAATTACTTTAAAAATAACGTTCGGTACGCATCGGATTATAACCAAGACGGAGATTATGTTGACAATGAATACGAAGTTGACAGTGTGCCAGACGGACAAACGAAATATTTCCGCGCGTATCCGACAAGTGACAATTCCGATTATACGGATAGTAGAAAGGCGTATTTGGATTATTTCAACAAGTTGACGAAACATCGAGATGGGAATACGGCTGCAACGCAATACTACAGCGCATATTCTCCGAGTGATCATAATGAATACGTTGATGATACGTATGAAACCGACAGCCATGACGACGGCCAAGAAGACGACGCGGGAAATTATTATGTGGAAAATTTCAATCAATTCATTACAGAGCACAAACAAAAGAAGCAAAGAGTGCATAAAAAGAAACGGCCTCAGAGTAATTTTAATATTTACAGAACGGCGAGTAATCTCGGGCATAAGTTGCATTCGATAAATCCCGGTAATCATATTCCGCATCAGCATAAACAAAATGACGTAATACATATTGACGCCGTAAATGTTTTTCATCACAAGCAACAGCATGTAAAGCCGCATTATCACCACCAGCAGTTGCACCATTTTAAACCTGTAAAGCACACACACAGGCCGAGGAGGCCCCACAAATGGTCTAGGCCGAGGTCCGGCAATCGTCGTTTGCATAAAAAGACTAAGCACGTTTTACACCTGCAGAAAAATATTAACAAAATAAACGCAAAACTTTTTCACGCGCGAATATTGAAGTAGTCAATTTGCCACTTTTTTTTCAATAAAACTCTATAAGAGGTAACGTTTTATGACTACAAAAATATGTTAATTTAATATTTTTATAAAATATCCGGTTAATTACGTGAGAAAAAAATGATTAGTTTTTATCTTCAAAAATAAGTAAGATATATTGTAATGACGCCCTGTTCTTTCATTGATAGTGACATTCAATGATGTTGAATGATAAGTATATTTATTTTTATGTTATTTTTTTTTCATGGTATCTAACAGAAATAATTAGTACTTAATATTTATAAGTGAACAATCGGAAAACTTATTCGCGAAATACTTAGAAACTGCAGTGGTAGTAAAATATTAAAATATGATATAATTATCAAGTTAAATGATTGAGATGATAGATGACATAAATATTTCATAATATGAAAAACATACGCTATTATGTGGTAATATGTTCAAAATATTTTATTCAATAATTTTCTTTAAGCAGCATATCGATGGCTTCCATTTTTAAACAAATTTCTTGAAACACTTTGATTTTTTTCTTTCGATTATTTTGACAAACTATTTATTTTTTTTGAGCTGCTTGCAAACGACATACTTTTCATAGATATGAATTCAAAATAGCAGACATATATATTTTGCAGTTTAGTCCTCAGATTCAAATGAAATTGTCAAATTAATACGGGACATGTTGAAATAAGATGGTATTATTAAATCAAATTCAGCTAATCATCTTTGCCCTTTAACCCAACGATCTAAGTAATATTTTGCTATATCTAAATTATATGTGAATTACGTACAAACTAATATGTAGGATTAAACACATATACACTACCGAAGAAATCTAATAAACACATAAAGTTCATTTGATTCCACGTCGTTCTATTTTTCAGATGCCGTATTTAATACTTATAATAGGGAAACCTTTCATTAAATAACATATTAATTTTTATTATGTACTTTATTTATTCCGGAGTCAATTAGAGCCATTCAAACTTTTACCGGAAGGTTGTATTGAATGGCTCATTCATCAAAGCATAAACATATTTAACTGGACGGTGTTAAAAATAGACGAATAGCCGGTCTACATCCCGTTTAATAAATAACTTTTGATTCGGCAGAAGAAAAGTGAAGGTTAGGTCATTAACGGATTTCTCTTTCAATGTTTGGTATCTTACGGTGCGCAATAATTTTCATAAGCAAATAAACTTATTAGTTTATAATATTTTACAGTACCTACATAACGTACAGTATGACGCATAATTTATTATGTTTTACTACACTAGAATTGTCTGAAACTGTAATAAATGTAAATTTACTAAAAACACTACTATTCTGCTTATATCACACTAATTAAAATACATTTACATTGTTTTCTAATTACACAATATGTATTAATCTTACAATATATAATTTAATTGTTACTATTATTATCATATATAATCTTTACTATCGTTAGAGGAAATAATTTTTTAGACACATTCACATTTGAAGTTTCTACTACAAGATAATAACTTATGTTTTAAATTTAATAATTTGACGTGATTAGGCACACTTTTCAACATGAGACATGAAATAAAATGTCATATTCAGAAGTAAAAAAAACGTGTTCATTGTTTTTAGTTTTTTATTATTTTACAATCAATATAAACTACAATACAAAATAATTACATGAAATTATTAGTGTAACCGGTAATTTATTATGTATATAACTTAGTAAATTAAGCAATTCGGCACATTGATTCTAGAATTATAGTTCGTAGCATTATTATATTAGCCCGCTAGTGCAGAGATTAGCGTGCGCGCCTCATAGTCCGGAGAATGCTGGTTCCATTCCCACATCTGTCGGATTTAAAGGATTCAGGACTTGATGCTCATTAGGTTGAGAAACTGTCTGACAACCAATTCTCATGAAAAATAATCTGTCAAGACAGAATATCTTCACACTGCGTATACATATATCGTCGCAAATATTGCAGGAACAAGTATCTTGATCTGTTGTTTTAAGTCACTTTGTAAAGTATAGTTATATTTTTTGAAATTTCTTGTATCATTGGAAAATTTTTGCATAAATAAAAATGTTTTCCATGTTTTATAAACATATTTATTGATACAAAAATATGCAAATGCTACAATACATTTCAAAAAATAAAACTATACTTTACAAAGTGACTCAAGCCAACGATTGAGTTACGTGTTCTTGCAATATTGGCGACTATATGCTCAAAAAATTACGAGGCTCAACCGAAGTAATCATATGACGTGATTTCATTTTATTTTCCCTCAATGCCTATCAATAAATTAATCTATTATGTTTTACAAAAAAGCTATCGAATTCTAAACTATGAAATCTTCCTCCAGATACAATCATTAATACCGCTAGAAACTTTTTTCTTACTTGTATGTTAGATTTTTACCATCTTGCGTGTGTATGAAGAGTAAATATATTTTATGACATTTTTATTACATTGTGAATTACATATTAACATCAGTCGAATCTGTATTTAGCATTTTCTTATGCCATTGTTTCTAGTAGCTGTTCAGTTGTCGTCGTGTTTTTACTATATTTAAAAAAATCAAAATGATCCCATTTTAGTGTAGGATGATATTATTTAATTTAATTTCAACACGATGCGATTAAAACTTTTTGAATTTAATAAATACTATTTGAATTGACTTATTATTTATTATTCAATCGGCGTTTATTGGGAATAACATTGATATATTTAATACATTTAATTCTATTACCATAAACGATATGTGTTTTAATGAATATTAGTGTAGTGCATCTTGGTAAGTCAAGTTAGTTGGGCAATCGAATATTTTTTATCTGTATTGTTAAATTAATTTATTTCTTAAAATAAAATAACAGTTTATTTGTTCAAAATTGTTCATTGTTTCTTTATCACCCATTTCATATATATACTTATTAACATTAAAATTCTTTACCTGCAGAATTAGTATTGCATTAAATATTTAAGATACCCACGTATAGATACATCAAGAATCATCAACCATAATGCACAACAACCCATCTACTTATCAGAAGAAAGCTGCCATATACAGAAAATCATTCACTTTTCTTGTAACATATTATATTTATATGTATTTTCTTGGGAAATGGCTTAAAATACTGTGCTAAATTTGAATATCATACATATGAAAGTGTTGCCATACGCCCATATTACATTTTGTTCCAAATTATAAAATAAATTTACTCGATGAAGGGTATTTAATTGTGACAAATATTTGAAAACACTCATGAAGATCATAATACTCATTTATTGCATACTTTTAATATAAAAAGTATGATAAGAAACTGAAAATTAAAAGGAAATGTAACACATTTAATGGATAATAAAGGAAAATACATGGATGGCATTGCAAAGCAAATGGACTCATTCTTCCACTATAGAATTGATTGGATTCAATAACGGGTTGGAGTTCATGAGGAGTGGATGTGGAGTTCAAATAAAACACAAGAAATTTCTACTTTTATTAAAAATTAACATTTTAAAATTTTGAGCAAATAAAGTTGCCGTGTCTAACTAAAATTTAATATAATTTTAGAGTGCGTTGTTTAATTTCTATTTTGTTTTTATCTCATGCAATGTATTAACTATATTTTTATAGGTACAATTAGAAATTCACCTGTGTTCATAAAACATTGATTTATTACAATTACCAGAAAAGTTTTCTAATTTTATTGTTGTAATTATTTTAGTATTGTAAAAAAAATCATTAGTAGAAATGATTGAGCGTTTTGTAATTGAAAAGTTTTTTCGTAAATTTATGATGACTGGATATACTGGTCTAGACAAAAAAAACTAACCACGAAGCAGTTCTAAAGACTTAACATTGTGTTTTTTTTTATAATACTATCATCTTTTATTAAAAAAAATAAACTACAACAATTTCATTTGAATTACAGTTACACTATGCATCACAATATGAATTCGGATACAGAGTAAAAGATCATCACTCTGGTAATGATTTCGGCCACAAGGAGACGTCTGATGGTGAGACCGCTTCGGGAGCCTATCATGTCTTGCTACCCGATGGAAGACTCCAGCAGGTCTCCTACCGCGCCGGACCCGAGGGCTACCATGCCAAGGTCACTTATCAGTGATCGGTGTAAAGAATCTTCAAGTCAACCGCCCAAGTCATCGGAAACCTAAAAACAACAAAGGTTAATTTAGTAGAATATAATTTTATTTAGCACTAGGAAATAAAACCGTAGTAAAGCCATACTGTTACATTATTATGATTGCCGTATTATTTAGTTTTTAGTCGTTTATTAATTTTATTTAACATTACTAAATAATTTTAATATTTTATTTGAAATACCGTACATTAAAATCAATTAAGTACTTAATGCGGTGTG
The DNA here is from genome assembly GCA_022683975.1 of Rhyacophila evoluta. Lineage (NCBI taxonomy): Eukaryota > Metazoa > Arthropoda > Insecta > Trichoptera > Rhyacophilidae > Rhyacophila > Rhyacophila evoluta. The sequence goes on along the minus strand of JAGVSQ010001349.1, from coordinate 15,441 downwards.
AGGTCTTGCATTTAAAACTATATTGTTAGGCCTACATCGATTCTTTCAGTGTTTTTAAAAATTTAATATAGAGATAATATGGTATGTCTTGACAGAATTACTCAGGATTTTTCAGTTGTCAGCCAATCAATCAACCTATTAAAATCTAAATATATATAAAAAAGATATAATTTGCACTGCACAAACGCCCTTGTGCAATGCAAAATATGGATATTAGGACGGCGCAGCCCTGTTGTGTTCTACACATGTTTACGTCTAAAAATTATATTTCTTATTTTTATTCTTCCACTATGTTAAAAATTAAATTTATCAATTATCATATGAAATACGAAACGATACATCATAATATGGGAAGGCTTTTATATTGTATTATAAACTCCAAGCCCTGCGTGTAATTGTTATTGTATTAAAAACAGTAATGCATGAACGTACCTCAAACGATCAGGTTTCCCAAAAACGAATTCGTTTCTACTAAAAAAAAGCTTGTTTTCTTCCTCGTGTGCGAATCTCTTATGGAGTAATATAATAAAATTCATTAATAAATATTAAAAACACGTTATTTGATAGTACACTGGCCCTAAATATGATATTTTGTTCCTTAATAAAACCGTAAATAAAACGAATGTTAAATGAAACGGCCGAACAGTACGAAGTCTAAAATCAGACTGGAAAATTAACTACGGAGACGGTTTTACTTATCGTGTTTTTTCTACTCAGTCAAATTTTGAACGCACCACATGGTTCCTAATTTATTTTAATAATAACACGAAATTAGACGCTTTCTTTATCATTTTATTAGAATACTTAAGTACATCGCATAGAATATTTACGTGCAATTTAAGACATTCTATTTTATTCATAAAATGGATTGTAATTATGGCATAGGTAGTACAAACTAATAAACGTCTTATCCGAAACTGCGTTTAACTGAGTTATTAATTATGTTTTGTTTATTTATTATGTATATTTGAATGGCTAGGTTCAAGTTATACATTTTTTTAAGAAGAAGTTCAAAAAAAAAAACTTTATTACCCGGCTTTGTCTGGAATAGATTCAAATTCATTCTTTATTCAAATTAATTTTATTCATCCCTTTTTTAGAAATTTAATTTTAATATCTTTTTGATCATCGGCGATGATTTTAAAAATGAAAATTACGTAATACAGGCAATCAAAAATAATAGTCACAATGACATGTGAAACGTCTCTACTATTTTTTATTTAGGAAGAGTTCTTGTGACAGACACATGTATATTCTCTTTTGTATTAAAGTATATAATTGGAGTAAACATATATGTTGCATCCGATGCCACTTGCAAAAATATTGTTTTAGATTATTTATTTAACATGCATCTACGAAATGACGAAGATTTAATGAATTTGCAAATAGTCATAATAAAGTCAATAAGAAAATAAATGACAACTGGAAATTAAAAATAAATTATAAACAATAGCAACACATTTGTAACTCTTCAAAATTCGAAGGGATCAAATTTATTTGAACGTCTGAGTTAATACATCAATTTTGTAAATTTACGAGATAGGGACAAAATATGAATATAGCGACACCGTGATTTCCATTTACCAGACTATGTTATCCCTTGGTGATATTTGTGACGAATACGGCGTAATATTTTTTCATTTCGACTCTGTAAAACTAGCGCGCGAGCACAGCAAAATAAGATATTTATTATAAAGGTGCGTCTTCTTCAAAAATATTATTCACCGGTGATGGTTTATGAATATGAGTGAGTGATGGATTACTTTTTTGTATGTCAAGAAAAAAGTGTTTTCGAATGTCAGTTCTTAATTATCTTTATCGTAAAGAAATAAATACAAGTACTCCTAAAAATGTACAAGTAGCATTTTACTAGAATAAAGATTAGTGTATTTTTTAACGATGTCCATTGAGTATTTTTTTCAGTATACGTAACAATATTCAATTCAAAGATAAAAGGAATTAGAATAATTTTGATATTATTATCACGAGAAGAAAGTATATTCATATCTCACTTAACTACAGGGGCATGTGATAGATTTTCTCAGTAAGATACAAGTCGTTAAAATGCTGCCCCTCTCGCACCCCGAAATCACGTTCGTCTGGTTTCTTGTTTTTTAAATCAAATTATCCATTTTTGATTTTTTGAATTTCACATTTTCGTCTAAAATCTTGTGCCCATCACAAAGTTCGTACGTTCGGAGCATTTGTACTGATTTCGCTACTTTTGCCGCTCCTTACATGATGCCGCTTGAGGCGACCGCGTCTTTGTCTCGTAGCATGCTACGGCCCTGCTTGACATCTATATAAATATCCAATGTGAACTATGGTCCACTTCACTTCCGCATTGAAATTCATTTTAATAAAGAAAAAGTCCCCTATAGCTCAATTATTGATTAAGACTACAATGACTGAGTATTTGGTTTTTTACTATTTTTATTTTGCCGGTCTCAAAGGCCGCACCTGTTTTCGTATATATTGAAATATTATATCAATGTTGTATGCGAAGGTGTGTAATACAACAATTTTATTGACTTCTCAATAGGAAAATACGACGAATAGTTTGCTCAAGAACATTTATGTTTTATACCTTTTTTTATTTTTATCATCGTCGTGTAAAATTTTGATATCTTAATAGTTTCTAAAATTATTTATATGACTGTGTCTAATTTGAATTAATGAACTTAAAAACACTCTTTCGAAATTTCTCCGTATGCATTATTTACGCGAAGGTTCACTTTATTCGCTACATGCCAAATCCGATAATATGAAGAACGGGCGTTTTCAAATACATATTGTATGTATGTATCTATTTTATGAACTATTTTGACAGATATTGTAGCAGTTTTCTGGGAACCATAACGTGGAAAACAAATATATAGATGTACAATAATGAATTCCATATATCGTAAATGAAAAATTAATCGACACTTTTTCTCACGTTTATCTTAATTACTCTTCAAATAATTAATTTTGCCTGCATACGTTGATCCTCGTATGATTTTTAAAGGAGTTAAAATTGTGCATTGTGACAGCAAGTAGTGGGGTAGCCATATATTCAGCGTCCTGGAGCAAGTAGAATCATTGCGCCCTCTGTGCTTTCTCGTTTTTTAGCTCTAACGCTGTAAATTTTTTAAATCCTTGCAGAAATGGTGCTTTCTCGATTTTTAAACTCTCACGCTGACTAAGGATTTTACTCGCGCCCCCATAATTTATGCGCCTGGAGCAAGTGCTCCAAATTCTCATTTATATCTACGCCACTACATGGGAAAAACACGAATCGGTAGAATTTTATCATTTACGACTTCCGATAGACATCGCGAATGGAAATACTAATTAAGTGAGCTAATGGTGGCCTTGGTGGCCAAGTTTGCGCCAAATATAGTGGATTCAAATCCCCCAGATGCATAAGAATTTATAAAAATCATAGATCCATAGTTGGATACCCAATGTATTGAAAGATTCGCTGACAATCTATCCTCGTGGAAAAAAATCAAGATAATTAAAAATCCATATAAGACCCAATAAAAAAAATTATATACCCCACATTTAGAGCGGATGTGGCTAAAAAAGTATACGAATATTTTATGCTAAATATCTATCTTTATAATAAATTTATTAGTTTCATACAATATATTATATAAATTAATTTTAATGTTTTTTTATGTACCTGTCAAATAAATTTAAGTTCTCTTTGCGCACCTATATGAAAATAAACTGGAAATTATACGTGAAAAAATATCTAAATATTGATATTTGCTTTTATTGATTTGTGAACATTGGATGTTTTTAAATTTCAAAAATGGTCGACACTGACCAATAATAGTGTGATGCCAGGATAAAGAATATTATGGCATAGCAGCTTGACTTACCTTGGATTTTCATTTCAATTCGGTCAAAAGAATTTAGTCTAGCATTTTATTTTAATGGTTGCTGAAATGTTTCAGAAACAGTTCTTGATTATGGATACGAAGTGAGTACCCGTGGTCAAATACAGCAATATGTTTGTATATATGATCGTATTTAAAATAATATACATATTTTTGTTCAATCACAATGTCAATACGTTATTTTTATTTTAAACTCACCTACAGGAATAGTTTTATCTTCCCATAATTATGTTTACTAACGTATGATTTGAGAAACAATTTATAAAATAAGTATTAATAATTTTCTCATTACATGATTCAACCAACTGAAAATATTGATGTTTTATGTTAGAAAAATAAAGGGCAATCCACGGATTTAAAATATTAAACAATTTCCTGTTAATTATTGTAATTATTTTTTTATAAAATGTATCATTGCCATAAAATTATTCATAAATCCAGTCGATGGCCTAAAGCGCAAAGTTCATAAGTCCACTTTCAGCTGAAAATGCATTAAATATATGCATGTCCGGTATGAATTTAACTATTCAAAATTATTTAAATATATCAAAAAAAGGTCCTGAGACTGCAGTGAAAAATATATAATTCTGTTATTTTATTAGGTTTATAAAAATATGTCGTTCGTAAGCAGCTCTACGGATCAATTGTTCAAAATGTGTTATATATCAAACTAGTTGTAAAAACAAATAGCAAAATAATCAGTTATTTAGATTCTCCTGTACAATTTAAGAAATAAATTAATCAAATTTGTACTTTGAGCTATCGTAGTGTGTAATAATGATTTTTATTTTTATAAGAAGTGCTTTATTAATAACTCAAAACTGTGCAATATTTTATAAACATATTAAATCTAATTTCATGTGCTCAATTTTTGGGTATCAAGTCATATCAAATATACTGTATGAAAAACAACCCCATTGTATATAGAAATATATTGAGAATAAAACTCATTTAACAATTCGCAGTGGATTATAAAATTTGTCGTAGGAAAGTATTTAAATGATTTGAAATATTTAAATGCTATTACCAAAATAATTTGTGCAATATTTTATGTTTACGTTTATATAGAGAATATTATAATAAGTACAATGTAACTACAATATAACAATATTTAATTAAAAGAATAAATCGTTTTTCTGTTTTAAAACTGTTTTATTTTATAAAAAAATATTTATGTTTAGTTATCAGCTAACCAGGAGATACACACTGTATAGCTATTTATAGCCGTGTATGTTAATAGATTTTCTCTTAATTTTTGGACTAGGAAAAACATCATCAAGTGTGATAAAATATTAAAAGCAATCATTTATCCAAGAAATGAAAGACGAAATTAACCATAAATAATTAAAATATTTATTTGTTTTACAGAGACATTTATTGTATTGAATAAGACTGTATGGGAAAAAATGTATTTTGGCATTTTTACGTTCTTTATGTATCCATAGTAAGATGGCAGACTTCCTGGCAACATTAAAAACAAAAACACAACATTATAAGTGTGGCAGCACATTCTGTCAGCTTGTTTAGCGGACATTAATTACGTAGAGGAACGGGTGTTGTTTTTTCTGTCGTAATTATTGACATCGATGAACACCGATGTTAACATTTGAGAATTACGGGGCCCAAGATCAGGGTACCATGCATCTTTTAGATCTTCCGGTTGTTATGATCGAGCACATATTCTCCTTCTTGACCTACGATGAGGTAGCCAAAAACAGAATCGTAAGTATAATTGTGTAAATGAACATTCGAAGATTGTGACTTTACTCAAAATAATTAGTTGTTATTGTTTTATCTTTGGAATCCATTGTATCTGACACTTGAAACTAAATTAATCGGGCAATCTATTATTGTTGCATAGAAAATAAAAATATGGACATACCTACCTAGAGATGCACTTATGAATTGTGTCTATAATTGGTATCCCATATCTAGATACTTAGTGAGACACCGTTGAAAGAATACAAAGGAATCCATTCAGCAATACTTCATATAGATTCCTCTAATTTATTTTTAATTTTTTTCCTAATTGTTTTTATGACATTATTCCATAAACCAATTTTCATGTAGACTTTGTTGTCAAACACGATAATTCTATTTTTTTGCTTTCAAAAAAAGTGATGTTGATATTCAAGTAAATATTAAATTAATAAAATTATTGCTTGCAGTAAAATATTTTAAATACCAATTTTGTTCTCTTAAATAGAATATTAATTCAATTACATATGTGGATGAATGGAATCAGCAATGTGTGTTAAGTAGCGAAAGAAGTGACAATGGTGATGTTGATTATTTCTGTTTTTAAATAAATCGGTGACTCACAATGGTGACCTACAGCTTTAATAACAACTAAGATCAATATTCTAAGACAATGGTGTTTAGTTTAGGTCATATGCAGATTATTAATGATCACGGACATATAAATAAAACAATAACCGGTGATACACCAAAGACTTAAGAAACAGCAGATTTAAACTTATATATTATTAAAATAAATAAAAAATTGGTATATCGATTGCATAATGAAAAATATCATTGTATGAGGATAAGTCTAGAGAGAGAGAGAATAACATTTAAATTTTTGTTTATCCTAGAAATCCATTGGAATGAAGCTTAGATGTCATTGTTATTTTGTGGAATCTATTGATATGTGATTTATATACAGTTGCTTAATTGAAATCTTAGCTGGAAACTCTTATAAATATGCCGCATTTAATATAACTGAGTTTGAGTACTCAGAAGTGCGAGCAACATTTTTCTTTGTGGATTTGGATTATTGTCACAGTCAAACATTAAAGCTCTTTGTTGCCTCCCTTTAAAATAAATATCTTCATCATTCCATGACACATAATGCAGCTATAGATGCTCAAAAAATGTTGGATGATTTTAATTCTTTCATGATGGGAATGATTACATATTTTCATTTAGTCAAGAATTTATCACTTTTGTCTAGGAAAGAATTTTATTCATTCACTTTTGAAAAAAATCCAGTACATTTTAAAAAGAATTACATTTTTTTGTATTAGAAAAAGTCTGTTCTCTTATATTGCAAAGAAATTATTGAAGGGTACCAGCTATTAACTTATACATATTTTTTAGATATGCAAGGATTTTGATTCAATTTGCCAAAGAATGTTGAATCGTGGTTTCCTACTCATTGAAAGACGGCATGCTCTTAGTCTTAAAGCGATAAAGATGCAACTGCCACGTAGGGAGAGTGAAAGAAGGTAAATATGTGCTTAGTTATACAGGTGTAGAATAAACATTTTGCTTTGAATATGTCATGGCTACAATGTTTTTCATGTTATCAAGAAATTCTCAGTGAAAAAAATACAACACCTGTCACATGCTGCCACGACGTAGATGTTTATTTTAATTATATCCATATAATTTCACTCGGCATTATTATATTTGTAAAAATAATAAATGAGGTTAACCTTGTATCTATCTGCGATGCATAAAATGATGAAATAGAATAATTATACTAGTGGAAGGTTTATTGACACGTTTAAAGCGTTACAGACCCAGTTATATAAATCATCTATTTCGCTCCGGTGTTGTATATGTCAATGCTTAATTAGCCAATGAATTATACCTACTTATTTAGTCTATTTTTATCTCAATGGATATTTAATCTAAACTATTTTCAAATAAAGACTAATGGATTTTTTTTTATAGGTTTCATGCATTTGCAAAACACAATGACATTTTGACATCAATCGAAACACGACTTTCAATGCTTAGTATGACTTATGCCAAATTTATTGACCAAAATGTTTGCTGTTTCATCCCCGGAAAGGTTTGTTCTGAAATATATTTTTTTAACATCCAAATCCAAATATGGAGGATATAGCTCAATGATATATCTAATATCTAATAATAGATATTCTACCTAGACAATATAAAGAAAAGAATGTACTATCACCAATGTGCTAAATTCTAATAGAACATTTTAACACATTGTTTGCAGGCATTTTTTTTACCAATCCACACTGAAAAGCGAGCGATTATTTCAAATTTGTATGTAAAATTACGTTTTGTGTAAATAGCTATAACTTCTGGCCCATTGCTTATTTTTGATTAAAACTTTCAGTGTCTTACTTTATATTAAATTCTTTATTATAGTTTCAATATTTTGTTTTTATAAATAATAATTACAATATTCAAGGTTAAATTTAAAATTTTGAAAAATCTACTCTTTTACAAACTTGTTAATTTACTCATATTTAGCGTGGTCTGTTTTTGGCTGAGTGAAATTCGGCGATTTCATATGTTCCAACCTAATATATAAAAGATGACAGTAGTGGTTAATTTGGTAAAGTGACTAAAATACTGAAGTTGTGACAAGCCTGTTAATTTGTATTTTCAACAAAATTTAGCAGCTTAGTTTGGATATGTTCATGGGAAACATTGATTTGGTAAGGTTTCACAAATTCTCATGGTTCTATGTATATTAAAATTTTTTTCAGTGACTTATTTTATTTCGAAAATAGCTGGTCTACTAATGTATCTAGTAAAATCTATCTGACACAGTAAAGATAAGTTATATCATTTATTCAAACGTAATATTAACCACTGTAGTGTATTAAATATGCATATTTTCATTTAATTAATTTATAGGTTATCGATGAGATTGATCGATTGCTTGGTATTGTTGAACATTCGCCAGTGCTTCCACGAGCTCACGAGGTATTGCAAGAGCTGCGGGATATTTCCAGTATGGCTATTGAACACTTTGACGATAAAATCTCATCCGAATTAAGGCAGAGGATGTTGGGAGGGAAACCTTTTAATGGCCCTCCATCTGATGCAAACGGTAAGTTGATCCAATTAATGCACATGTAGATAATGAACTCATGAATAGAATTTAAAATAATAAAGTTTTCTAAATTACCATTAAAGTTGACTTGCCGTTGTTGAAATCGTAATTATGAATTCAATAAATGTCATTCTGGCCAAGTGAAATAACAAATTAATGAGACCCTTCCTCTATATAATTACTTTATTAAACTAATAATGTATGCCTGTTTATTATGTTATTCCTAAAGAGTTAATATATATTTTTAGCTGCGGCAGCTTCCGGTGGTGATGGAAACCAGTCGTGTTCTGCCGAAAATGGTTCGGAACTCGCTTGTATCAGAAATCGCTGTTTGAAAAACCATCGGAGCATTTTACAACTCTCAAAGAAATATTCCAAAGTTTGGAAACGTGTAAGTAAATCTCACTCAATCGCAGAATCGGACATCCTGATAACGTCATCGTGTAATTTAAGGGTAAATTGATCTAATATACATATTATTTATTTTTTGCAGATGAAAATGTACAAACGGCAGCTATCAAACCAAAATAGACACATTAAAGAACTGTCAAGACGGCAAGCAGATCAAGATGGAAATATGGGTATAATCACCAATATATAGTTTTTCAACTGAAAATAATGCTACCTCTCTGTTGGGAATGTGCTGTTGATATTTTATTATTTGGAGGAAAAAATATACTGCTGGTGTAGTTTTACTGATACTTTGTTATTTTTTTACTATCGTTCTAGCTGAATTAAAAAAGAGAATTGAAGAATGCGATGTAAAATATCAAGAGTTGACTCACAGCCAAGTCTCCGGAGGAAAGGGAATCAAAGGTTTGTTAAAGACATTAATCGAAGTTTATTCAGGGAAAATTACAACAAATATCTTCTTCTCAGATACAATTATCTTTTGAAAAATATATTTTGAATTGTATTTTCAGATATCTCAGTGTCCCCTGTATTGACTTGCGTGTCAGGTTCGTCGAATCAATCATCGTCAGCCACATTAAAGAATATCAGCAGCCAGATTAAACTCGACCCCTCCCACCTGCCTATGGGTCCGTCACGAGGTTATCAATTGAGCCTTTATTTGCATATTCAATATCAATACATACTATGTGATTGTCAAATGGCTCATCATATTAAGAAAAAAAAAATGTTTTATAAGCTTTTAGTATTTGGTCTTTGATCATTCAATTGCACTGGTAGCTCTACTGTAGAAATACTTGTTGAGATAATCACTTAATTGTAATGATAAGGCATAATGAAGCTTTAAAAATCACAAACATCTTTGTAGTAGAATAGAATTATTGGGAGTGATTTAATGTATTTATTATATCACATTGAGAGTGATTTGAATCGAGACACATTGATTTTTTTCTGAAGATTTAATAGTTATATTTATAAACTTCTGTAATAAATTTTAATCTCTATATCAAACCTCCCACTTTTTGCAGGTAGGCCAAACATAAGGCCGCGAAAAGCGTCGGTGGATCAACCGCCAAACAGGGAGCACAGTTTGCCTGCATCTAAAAGCCGAGGACAACATGGGCCCTCCAGATCGATTCCTGCCTCTTCGAGATCAGCACATAATCGACTCACCGCCAGAGAATTCAGACTACTATCAAATAAATTCGGATCCAGGACTAGATTAGAGGCCATGAGATCCAACAAACAAAATCCTTTGAGAAGGGACAACATGTCTGAATGTAATGTTGATGATGACAAAGTCAACAACAGTTCGGTGAATCTTGTTGTTGATGATGATGAACCCAATTGTCAGAATAAAAATATTAGTCCTTATGTGGAATGTAGTAAAGAGAAAGGTAATTCTTGTGAAAATGCAATCACAGGACGTGGTCCTTCTTGTAAAAATGTAATTAATGATAGTCATATTGGGCACATGAAACGTAGAAATAGTTATGAATCCCTATACAAAGCATTTGCAATTATTGACAAGCCCAATGAAGCTGAAACATCTGATAAAATACCTAGAGATCAGGTTTTAAATCTTATTGCTAGAGCTCAAAACGCATTCCCGCCTCGAAATGTTGTAAACATCAATAGCAGAAATTTACTAGTAAATCCAATCCCTCCAAATCCCAATGTTCAAAATAATGCTAAGAATGCCATTTGTGATGAGTTTGTTGCTGTCGGTAATAAACTGGTGGCTGTAAGTAAGCTTAACGCACCGGGACCTTCAAATGAGCCTCAAAATGTAGATTCTTTTCAAAAGAGAAAAAGAGTTTACAGTGAGGGTTGCATAGGTTGTTGGAATATGGATAAGATTCGTTTGATTCGTCAATGTAAAATTTGCGAAAATTCAAATCCTGACACACCGTCAGCAATTGGCACCAAACGACAGAAACATTAGGATGTATTGTGTGGTACATATGGTTAATATATATATGTATATATCGATAATATTAGTGGCGGCGACTTTTGCAACAAGGCATGGTGCCTGAAAATAAAAAACCAATTATATTTTATTCTGCACTTTTATGAGTATTTCTATTGTCTTTATATTAGAAAAAAAAAGTACCTGTGGAAGGTAAAGTAAAACAGAATACTTTCGTTATTATGTCTTTCAGCACATTTTTAATTATTAATTCTTCAATACAATTTATGACTTAAAAACAGAACTCTGATGATCAATACATGTAGATAAGTTCACTTCTTAAAATCTTGATGTTAAAATACTTTCCATAAGATTGTTGGTCATGTAAATAGCGGCTTGTAATCGCATTGTTCGTGGAAATGCAGATATTAACCACATGTATATTTTATTACTGTCAAAATGGATCAAGCTATTGGGGGAGTTCATATTCTGCATGCTCACTCAATAGTCGCGTTTTAGTTCCATACTGTGACATATGCTGCATTTTCCATATTAGTATTCACTCGACTTATGCCGCCTACTTGATGAGTTTGTTCTGCTACCGATTTTCAAAACGTTCAAAGTGTATCATAAATTATACGTCAAAAATAAAGCTACCAAAAAATAAATTTCAAATACGATGGATGTAATTTAAAAATTCTCATGGTGTTTTTAAATTCCAATGCAATGCGCTGTACCTACCCCATGTACGGATAACGTACCACTCGTATATGGTATATTAAAAAAAAATGTAGTGTACATTGAATTGCTACATAATTCATAACGCAGTAGACTGATGCATATAGCCTGTTTCAGAATTTACTCTTTGCAAGTTTGTGATTCAAAATTGTGTCACAGTCTGTAAATATTAAATTGATTAAATCTCTAAGATTAATCTTAAAGCTCTTCAGGCATAATCGGAAGTTTTATGAAATAATGAATTGTATTTTATTGAGGAACAAAGTGCGAAATGGATATTGACATCGAGCAGATGTTAAAATATTAGAAATTTATCCAATTGCTTAAACAGCTAATTGATAGATACATATATGTTAGTATGTATACATGACCTTCTCCATAGACTTAATTATATATTGTATTCTGAGAAGTTATAGATCTTGAAGAATTTGGAGGAATAGTCCTATTGTGTAATTATAATTCATACCCTGTGAATAATTACTTTGTTTTATTGTATTTAACTATTTCTAAATACATACTATATATTTGGCCAAGTGAATCAAGAATGGTAATGTTTCCAATTTGCCTTGGCTGCCTATGTTTTCCTTAATTTCGTTACGACCTTTTAAAAAGAGAACCCATATTATTTTTTCTAAAAACCTAAATTATATTTTTATCCGATTACAATAATTCGTTGGATGTAATGTTTTGATAAATTATTTTTAATGTAATCTCTAAAAACTAGATTTATAGGAGAAATATTCAAACAAACCTGACTTGAAAAATTGTTGAATGTATATTTAAAATCTTTCATTTTGTATTCAAAGGTTTTCATATGTTACATATGTAATTTTATGAGCTATGCTTTTGTTTTTTTTTTAAATTGTAGATATACTAAATACTTCAACTGCTTAATTTTATGCCATTTGAAATAAGTCACTTAGTCTTCCACTAGAATTAATTTTGAGGCTTTACTCTCTATTTATTATTTATAACTATCACAAAACAATCAAATCAAGGCGACAGTTCAACTTATTTGATTTTTGTAATTTCAATGAATTTGTATTTATACAAAATATTTCTTTTTGCATTTTTATATTAAATATACTAGCCATCTTTTTGAGTATTTTTTTATAACATTATGTTAAACGTTACTTCACAAAAGTGTTAAATGGTGTAAAACTGAAGTTGTGTGAATGTAACGCATATTTGGTTTAGTTAAACTAACTTCTGAACTGCGCATTTTTTCGAGGAATATAAGTTTTTAAATAACTTTCTTGATTAATCATACAGTGTATTGTATATGCTTAATTGTAATACAGTAATATAGTGGATTTATGTGATGTAAAATTTTATTCATTAATAATCAATCCTTGTTTTCATTTAGCTTGAGAAGATAAATGAATGGGTATCATGGAATGAAGCACCTATAAAAATCTGTATCACAGAACATTGCTATTGTTGATGGGCAATTTAAGTAAAAGTCATCATCTATTGTACTTACTATACTGATACTTCAATGACACACATTTTTTAATATGTAATTTGTGGACATTAGGTAGATAATTATCATAAAAAAATGTATCTTAAAAAAGAAATTCCAACAAATATGTCAATAGAATTTAAATGACTGTTGGCGAGATATAATATATTTTTTTAAATATATCAAAGCTATAACATATTAGATCGTGTAAACATACATATAAGTCTCTAGTTGTGACAATGGTCACCGCTATATGTGTGTTTAAAGGATTTTAAAATTTTCATAAGGGATAATTTTTGGTTATATAATAAACAATGTGCATACCATCTTTTTTTTAAACTTTTTCAAGATTTTTAGTGTCTGTAAATGTTCATCATTGTTGAGCGGATAAGCGCATAATCTTTTAAGATGCACGGCTGAACTGTAGAGATCCATGTATTCCGCCTCGGATGTACTAAAATACCTAATCAGTGCCCTGGTTATAATATTTAGTTTTGCAAAATTACAGCTTTCATAATAAATGTGAAAAATGTATTTAGTGTCAAATATTCAGTATCGATACAGTGCTTTTCCTGCTTCATTGTTATTTCTCATTTTCAATTGTCTTGTATCAGCTGTCGACAACTAGTATTCGCCAAACTAAAGATGGTAGCTTTCGTAATTATTTAGTAACATGTAAATATTTGGATAAATGTACCTTATTCAAGTGTCTGAAATAGCAATGAATTTAGTAAATTGTATTTAATCGACCTACAAAAAGATTGTAAATTACCTAGTGTATTTTGAATTGAATAAAATTCCAAAGATAATACGCTTTATTCTTTATGTTGTAGTTGAATTTTAACTGCATTTTTATTTTTAACCCTTTTGGTTTCGTCTACTTTGCTTGATGTACCATTTATCTTGTATCCTTTATTCTGACATTACTGAGCTCCTTTTTAAAATTTGAAGAAGTTGAATAACTCTCTATATGTACCTAAATTAGTTGCTTACTACACAACTCATCCCACTGCAGTAATATTCTTCAAAATGCTTACATAAGAGGATTTACTATGATCAGTGACTAAAAATAACAATACTGTTTCTTTGGTTTCGAGAGAGAGTAGTAGTTCCTACTTGTATTAGGTTAGATCAGATGATGGAAGGTAATAAAATATGCTTTTCTTGAGATTAGAGGTAGTTAGTGATTTACCGTGTCTTTACTGATACCAATACCACTAATGAATGAATGATAAATATACTTACCCATTCAATTTATTGATACATAGAATTTTTAATGAAATAGCAATTTAATAACAAAGTTATACAATGTATAATTTATAATAATTGAACATAATATATTTTGATATCTATCATATAATTTGGTGTGATGTTATAATTGAAGGTGAATTAAATTGTTGTTCTAGTATAGCTGTGCAAAAGTAGCAGTCTTCTCTTAAATACAATATGAGCATATAATATTGAAAATTGATATGAGAACAGATCGATATAGTGAATTCAATATTTCATATACCATCACTAGGCATTTCAAGGAATATATTATTTACTAATCTGCAATCTTAAATTGATTAAAATAGAGATGTCAGAATAATATTCGTGCCTGGTTATTTCTTTAATTGCTTTGATGCTAAGTCGTGCAAAACATGTTAACTATAGCATTGACCTATAATATTTATATTCATTATAACAGACATTTTATTATTTTAATAATTAAAATAAAGTAAATTGGAATAATTCAAGGGAGGAGGGAAAAACAGGTTATGCCTTGCCTGAAATTTGATTAATTACAAAAAAGAAAAAATAATACTGCGGTGTATGAAGTTATTCTTAAGTGACTTGTAAAAAGCTATATAATATATTTTATATTCAACGATAAGACCAAGTGAAATGTTTTGTGGGAATGATTATTATTTTTTAATAATGATGCCATCTCAACTGGCTGCAGATATTGTCCTGATTTTATCGAAGTCATCAAGTTTGTAGAATCCAAGACATTTAGAAACGCCCGTGAGCAGCACAGCATAGTTGAAGTACCATAGAGCAAGGAAAATTGTTGAAAACAATACATCTGTAATAGTGTTAAGGAAATTAATAATTGAAGATTATTTCAGGATAGTAAAAATCTAGGCTATTTCCTATTTTATTGTAGTGTAATCACATGATTAAATAATTAATATTTTCGACTGATGGTGCTTGATGGAAATTGATTTTAAAT
>JAGVSQ010001348.1:0-29981 GCA_022683975.1 Rhyacophila evoluta | reverse complement strand
AATGTTGTTGCACTTGTCAGCGATATGCATGACAGTTCACTTGTGTTTACATTACTAGCTGTTAAATAGTTTATATAGCACTGGCCGAATGGAATCAATTTGTGTACGCCACAGATCTATATATCTTACATTCAGAGCGGGCATGTTGTAAATAAAGCTAAATACACACAGTTGATACTATTCAAGGATAGACATTTTTGAGACTTCTCTAAGAATTGTCACCTTCAAAACTTACCTTATTAACAGAAGTTAGAGAATTAATAAAATAATTAAAAAAAGTCTTTTGTCGTAAATCGCCGCACAATTCTCGTCTAATTAAGGCCTTAACGGCCCTCTTCTCATCCACAATCCATTTCGCCCCTCAATCCCTCCGCTTCAAGCCCTCGATATTTAATCAGCAAATTCGGTATTCAGTGTCCCTCCATTCGATATGAATATTAATCCAGTTGACGGAATTTGTAAATTGCGGATATCATAATATCATCTCAAATTGTTAAATATATCGATTTCAGCCGTTCCGGTACGTCAAATTTCGATTGTTGCCTAAATCGGGATCCGGAATGGCGTCTGATTAAATGTCGATTGTTTGTTTTGGACGGTGATTGGACATCGATTGTGTTTGTATCGTTTTAATTTGAATACCGTTAACCCATTTATGACAGAGTTTTTATTTAAACTCGAAATATTTTTATTCAATTTGTATTACTTTGTAAAAATCATATAAATATGTTAAAAATATCCAATAAATTTGGCCACTATCCTCCATCTATCCCGTTTTTCCACACAATAATATACAGTGCCGCGCCGTGGATTGGAGGCGCTCTTATATCTATTTTCACTTTCTTAACTCACACAATTTCAACATTCTAGCTATTTTCAAAGTTTTCATATAAGTATCTTATATTTGTATGGTATGCTTGTTTTCATCGTGCAATTTTCATTTCTTATAGAAAAAGCTGGCAAATTAATTTCATTTTTCTTATAAAAAGGCGCCCATCATATCAATCGCACTTATGCGGTGCACAATCTGGACATTAGGACGGAGCGGCACTAGTAATCAGGCACTACAAGATACGTATGAATTGACTAGGCTTATGAGTTTCTAATACCATTGAACGATATAATTCCAGATAATATAATTAATTCAATTCAACAATATACTTCGTTTATAATGTACTTTCAAAATATATCCACGATTCAACCACTTCGTCTTTACACTCAGTCTTGATCAGGTGTTCCTAAATACGCAAAAACTTTCTTGCCTTGCCAAAATAATGCAAAAAAAAAATCAGGGACTATAAACTTTGATTAAGTACAGCTTCCATGATTAACGTATTTAATATACCCTCGATTGGGCTATCCGATCTCAATCAGGCGTATCTATTATCCATAATTTTACAAGTGATTTTTATTCGATGGGAACTTCCTATAATTTATTATGAATTACCAAAAACTTGCTTATCACGTATCAAGTCGAAGCAAATGATATTTAAATTACTGTGTAACAATTATCTGAAGAAATCATCACGCTCTCCATATAACACCGTATTTATTAAAGCCAAAAAATATCCTTATCGTTACCATGGTGAACGACTCAATGCACAGTTCTATATGAATAACTAGAAAAAAAAATTACAAATATATGGTGTCAAGAAACTGCTATGAAAAACAAGAAAAATGCATTGTTATTATTTCGATACATTATATAAAATATGCGACAAGTTCCCCATGTTCCTTTATATACATGTATGTATAACATTATGCGAGTCGAAAAAACTTCACCCACACACTCGTATCCACATTGACAGTCGCACACTACCCCACTCTACCCCCAAAGCTGCACACTTTTAAATATACCCAAGTGTGTATAGTAATACTTATAACAGGATTCCGAGATAGAAGGCAATTAACTAATTCGATTTGTACCCCTCTCCACCGTCCCCACATAAATTCTCTTTCCAGGGGAAGCTGGGCGAAAAGACAAAAGAGGAAGCATAGCGTGAGACATATAAGTATACAATTTACGGAGAATATTCAAGAGTATGGAAAAACTTCGAAATATATTGCGATAGAAACAATTGATGGCTGTTTTCAGTCGTTTTAAATAAAATCACCCAATAACGAATCGGTCGTATACAGCCATCTTGTAAATTATATTGATAATTTTAATATTTTTTTAGTACTAAGACACTGGAGTTTCTCGTTTTGTTTTAAAACATAATAATTATATATATTTTTTTAACAATTCCCACATTAAAAGTGGAGCATATTGTCATACACAGTGTGATGATGTTGAAGTTAAGTGAAATATAAGGGTCTCCGCAATGTGCAGACTTGACAGATTATTTTCAGACAATTCCTCAACATTTGATCTTGCATTTTCGGATTTTCAAAAATTCAGCTGATTTCGGAGTCAAATCCGTAATTCCCGGATGCTAGGCACGCAAACTTATATGCTACCCTGGAGACATAATTAAAATAAACGCGATAAAACTGTGGCAAATTTACGGGATACGGGAATGACCTGGGAAGAAGGAAGAATACACAGAAGAATATTGGTGGGAAACAGAGGTTCTTGGATGCGATATGTGGTTTCCATTCGCTCCCCTTACGCTGTTTATATATAAGAAGAAGGATATAAACATTTCGATATAACAAAAATTTAAAACAAACCATAGCAAAGTTTTATTATTCTTATCTTATTTCAAAAATATGATTGTATTCGGTGAATTTTTCATTTCAATAATCAGTAATGAAACTGTTTTTCATGATTTTTTTAATACGGAGTCAGTCATTCAGTAGTAGACAAAACTGTTTAAACAGTTATATTTTTTAGTAAAGTAAATTTTATTTTGTTTTTAATACTTATTATAATACATTTTCTAGATCAAACCAAATTTTAAGCTGTTAACGCAATAGAAACCATATATCTTTGCAATTTCAGTCCACAATAGATAAGAATATCAATCATAATCAGTTAGTTTAAAGTTAACGTCAGTGGTCTAATCGGTAAGTAATTTGACGTTATAGTATATGGGCTTCACATTCTAAGCGAACACAATAATATTTTTGACGATAAAAAATAAATTATCTAATTAGGAGGAATATATTAATTATTTCACAATGATAGATATTAACTAAGATAAAAAATATTTCTGGTTGACTTTATCCTGACAAGCACAATCTCTTTGGATTGGTGAACATAGATTATATATAAGCTATCCCGTAGTAATTAAAAATACTAGTTTTTCACAAAACA
Source organism: Rhyacophila evoluta (assembly GCA_022683975.1). Lineage (NCBI taxonomy): Eukaryota > Metazoa > Arthropoda > Insecta > Trichoptera > Rhyacophilidae > Rhyacophila > Rhyacophila evoluta. Next base: position 26,722 of record JAGVSQ010001348.1, on the reverse strand, counting down.
CAGTAAGTCATCTTTTTAATTAAAAACAAAATTGTCTACGGTTTGGCCTTTTGATAATGTGTATTTACGCTCTCAGAAAGATATACCAATCCATTACCATGTCGTTCATTTGGCTTTATATATTACATATAACATTTACTGTATATTATATTTTTTATTGCAAGTTTTTTTATTTATAGTACAATATGTATTCTGCCACAATTGCCAAAATTTGAACAAGCAGAGCATAGCATAGAATGTTTAAATGAATAATTGATAATATCTAAGTGAATGAAACCAGTCTCTTTGAATAATAAAAGAAAAAAATAGACAATATTGTTATATTAATACGATGAACTTCCACCGACGTTTAATTGTTGACTAAATTAACTACTTTTTTTAATTTAACCGGGCGCTTCCGACTTACACTCTCAACCGTAAAACAAAGCTTAGAGGGTGGTAGCCATTTTGTCGTGTTTTTGGCGGGAAAGTGGATATATGGGAGGCAGAATTGTGAGGGGGGCGCGATCCCTCCCAAAATGGCGTCGTTATGATGTAATTAGTGACGAATCCGGGCTGCAAACGAAATCATAGAGGAAAATGCTTCGTGAATTTGTGTGGGAGAGACTAGAGTTAGTTATATAATGTAGTCTATATGCTATGACTGTTATGTATATAGGACATTGGCGGCTCAAATAGTCTTATAAAAAGTTTATTAATACTTTTAATAAACTCATATATGACCTAAATACTGTTAGAGTATACTAGAGTAGGGGAGTTTTCCCACACAAGTTAGTTTAGTATTCCTTTCTCTATATTCACTCCTTGTTGATCATATGGCCACCACTTGACATCTCAAACACTCTCTGTGACTTTCAATCATTTAAAAATTTTCCAGGCTGTACTAGCAGCCTTTAGTTCCACGGAAAACACCTTGTGGATAGTACCCGACCGTCTTCTAGGGTGACAAAATCTGACAGGTCGGAATAAGACGCAAAAATGATACAGTTTCTGGAGTCATCCGTAGGTAGTGTCGTTTGTTGTCCAGCGTCGTTTCATAAGCTTCTAAAAATGTTCTATTATCTTCGTATTCTTTGCGAAATCAAACCATCTTGGCCACAAACAACCACCAAAAGCGTTATGGTCTGTACAGGACTTCGAAATACGTTGATAATGTTATCATACGGGATATCCAAGGATGTGTTCTATAATAATTACTAAAAACTATCAGATGACCTATTCGGTCGTTCCGTGATTGAATTTCTCAAAACAGAGCTCCGGGAAAAGACTAAGATTAAGGATTAAGACTTTAAGGACGAGGCGGGTTGGACATGATTATATTTTGAAATTCTGTCGAAGACACTGCATTTTGTTACATTCGATTAGATGTGATTCACCATATAAATTTTATCGATCATTATAATTGAAAATCCAACAAGTTTCAGTTTTGATTATGCTTAGTCACTACAGTTCTTAAATCTATCGTGGTCATTGTGGTCAATTTATATTAATTTGAGTATATTCAAATTAAATCTCAATTTTTAAAAAAGCGAAAATAAAAATATGTTTTTTGCTCACACCAATATTTGTGACAATCTGAAATAATACCACTGTAGTAAATTACAGTTACCTCTATTATTTAATTCAGTGATATTCAACTGTAAGCTTGCGAAGTGATCTATCATTTTTGTCGTCTTGCCTTATTATCTTTTACATACTCGTCAATAATTAGAATTAAGCTGAGTAGATTCTGGATTCTATTAATAACTCCCATCACCTCTTTGAATCTAATCTGGTTGTGCTTTAATTTAACACATCGGCAGACAAGTCTTCAGCATGTCTTGTTGTTGCTATTTTGAAGATGACATTTTAAGAGTTTTTTTCTTTTTCTTTCTGATTTGCCCATACGCCCATACCCATACACTAAGCCAATCGCCGATGCTAGAAACTCGAATATTTTTTTGCTCTCCATTTATTTACGGAAATGATAGTTTACAAGATCGCATGATTCACTCATCATTTAAAGAAATTGAACATCTTCAAATAAACTGTATAATTCTATCGAAAAACTCATTCAATTCATAAATCAAACACAAAAACACAATATGTATATAATTAACTAAATTAACAATTTAATAAAATAATTGAAACATTTCTTTTTGATAATATCGAGATATGAACTAAAAATCGTAAGGACAAGTTATAATTTGGTTAAAACAAACACAAAGAAAAATTGATGTATGGTTTAAATTTTACTTTTAGCTTGAGCTATTTTATTCAACCGGCTGAAATTACGACACATGCCACTGCGACAAAAGTGTGAGGTTAAATGATAGGAAAAAATAATAAATTACGTATTTATTATACACGTGTGTCACCTGTGTGAAAAGGTTTTTCTTTCCTGCGTATCTTTGCACCTTTCAATGTATCATTGCGTGTTTGCACAAGAAGCCATTTCTTACTGTGACACGTCCTATCATCTAAGCCCGGTTTATCCTTTCATCTGAGCTTGACCCTTCTAACGACGCGCACTTAAAGCTCAGCCCTGTCGTGGCCGAAAGAAAGCGCACCGCAGGCGATCTGTCATGACGGTCGACAGTTGACAGTGCCGTCACTTTTCACTTTTGACAGCGGGCTTTGTTTACGCTTAGGATAACATCACGCCACTCTGCGGTGGATTTGCCGAGGGATCAGTTTAGACATTTTTCTTTTTGAATGTTCTGTTTTTGCGAGTAATTTACGGTGCTTACTCGAGGAACAGTGTAACAGTAGTGCTACAAAACTCCTTCAATAAAATCACAACTCCCTTTATTAACATCACGAAATCTTACAAATCCGCGCACAAGATATCAAAATAAATGATAGTAGAAGTAAATTTGATGATTGAAACTCAGTTTTCATTGGTTGCCATCAAGGCTTAGATCAGATACAACATAAATAACTAGTGGCGGATTTAGCACATTAAAGACCACAGACGCAATTCAATTTTGAGGCCCCTAAATCTTGAGGACCGCAAATTGTGTTGAAATATTTTTTTGATATCTATGTTTGAACTTTAAAAAATTTTTGGATTCCCATTTTTTTTACTTTCACGCCGACTAATAAAATTTCAATTTATCTCTAGAAATTATGGTTGCTTTTTCCTCATTAAATGCCATCAGGTTTTATATTTTAATGTATGACATTACTGATATTTTTTCAACCTGTCCTAGCAATATAAACGAAGTGACTTCATTTTCTGAATTACATTATAAAACGTAATTTTTTTTTCTATACCATGTTCGCTCCCAAAGTGAAGCATATGGATCAACACAAATCAAGATATCCACTCCGAAAGTGGAGTAGATATCTCTTCACAGTGTGAAGGCTTCTTGATAGATGCTAGCGGGGAGACATTATAGTAATTATAAAATACGTTTTTTTTCTTTACAGGAGCATCACATGCGCTGTTGGGCAAAACCCGTCGACCAAGAACCGCCTTCACTTCCCAGCAACTCCTCGAGTTGGAGAAACAATTCAGACTTAACAAATATCTTTCGAGACCCAAGAGATATGAAGTCGCCTCTACTCTTATGCTGACTGAAACCCAGGTAACTAATTTATAAATTGTCATATAACATTATAGCAAAACCAAAAAATGATATGTGGCAAGGCTAATCTATCTATAATTATTAGAATCTGTCGTTAATTGGATAAATACTCCATCTATTTTTCATCGTCCATCTAAAATCATCAACTTTTTGTTACATTTACAACTGCAAGACTAACTTATTAATTGAACCACACAAAAGTGTTTTCAAGTATTAAATGACAATAATCATCGGGAAAACACACGAGTACATGAATGTAATATATTTAAAAATGGAGTGTATAGAACGACATATAAAATTTATCCGATTCCATTTACGAGATTTCTTCTCACTTCTTGTGTCCTATATTCCATTAAAAGAAAAATTATGGTATAAATATTATATATTCATCTTGCATAAATTCATTGTTTAGTTAGGAAACGAACCGATGGTCAAGTGTCCACCTGGCGGCCGGTAGGAGATTTAAATGTGATTAATGTCACGAGCATCTGGCGGCCGGTGTTTAAGCTCCAACGTTTTCTTTCTCATGTCAAAGTCACCTAAAGTTTTTTCATGCGAGATATTATTATGAGCAATAAATATATTGTAATAAACCTGAAATGCAGACATCGACACCGTCTTGACTACTGTTAATTTGTCGTGGTGTTTTACTAAATAAAATAAATGTAGAATCATTAAAAACCTTTAACATCTCTTGAAAAAAAGTAACAGAATATCTAAACCTACTATCAATAACCCACATACTAACCTCAACTTTTTGAATTACAATATGAATTTTGCTGTAAATTATAATTCATGATAGCTTTATCGAAATTCTGAAGCGCTGTATTTTTAATTCAATGCCTAGAGTGCTGTATCGTGGATCAGATTCCCGTAGATGCATAAAGAAAACTTTTACTTTTAATATTGGCCAAAGATTCAATGAACGAGTAACAAACGTTCATTATAAAACAAATCTTTGCAATATATGCCTTAACTATGGAAGGTATTAATATTCTATCTCCGATAAAAAATGAAAACGGAAAGTCGCGAACAATGCAGTTTTTCATTAAATATACCATTAGATACATTTAAATAAACATTTTTACGAATCATTAATTTCAATTGTTGTTTTCTTTTGTTTGCAGGTAAAAATTTGGTTCCAGAATCGCAGAATGAAATGGAAGCGATCAAAAAAGGCACAACAAGAGTCAAAAAAGCAAGATTTAAATCATCACCATGGGCATACTTCGTCAAACGTCAACGAAGCGTCAGAAAAAAGCGGGAAAGTCGTCAACAATCCAAACAATAAAAGCGAACAATCTGGCGGTTCTGAAAAACAAACCAATCCAACCCGACCATTATCCGTAGACGACGTCATCCCGAACATGCCTCTGAGCGCAGTACGAGCTTCTTTGGGAAATGAAAGAAAAACGAACAATCCCGTACGCTCATTGGCTGGAGATGACATCATACCCAATATTGCAATATTAGAAAGAGACCGAGCTATTGCGGCGGAGCGGGAGAGAAACAATGCATTCGAAAACAGACACAGCGCCGTCCTGCCGACCGACGACAGCTTGAGGGAAATTAATTTCCCCAGCGACAGAGACAGAGCTATAGCACTAGACAGAGAGAGAGCGCTATCTATGGAAAGAAATAGAGACAAAGCAAATTCAATTGAAAGAGATAGGGATAGAACCATCTCAGTCGAACGGGAAAGAAGCAACAGTATTGCATCGTTTGAAAATAGACACGCAGAACGAGAGAGAAGTATACAATTCGAGGGGAGAAATCTAGAACGAGACAGAGCCTTAGCGATCGAAAGAGAACGCACTATATCCGCCGCAAGTTTCAATATAAATTTGGAGGGAAATGGAAATTCCAGGCGCGGGTTGGTCACTATGGGAATTCAAGATGGCGTAAGGGGAGCCGGAAATGCCTCCGTAGATATGTTCAGACCGTACGTCGTCTGAAATTTACAAATTCTCGGAAATAATAAATGTCTGTCGTTGTTTTTAAACATTGCCACATACCTATTTATCTAAGTATCGTATAATTAAAATAACTGTAACGAAATGCTGTTAAATATTAATTCAATGTCATGTATTAGTAAAAACTATTAATTATAAGATAAATCTTAACTTACAAGATTACTTTATTTATAAGGATTCGAAATTATTGTAAAACTCGCGAAATTTATTGCTTCTAGTCAAACATTGCAATATGTAGGTAGACTTAAACACCAGATGTTTTTTTTGTACTAAAATATTTTCATTCAATGATGGCCCCATCATATTTTATTGGTGGGGGCAGATATTTTATTGTTTAATATAAGACAATGTACATAGTGAGCGCTTTAATTTTAATATACATCTGTATAAAGCAATGAACAAACTTTAATAAATGCCATTTATTTATTTACATTTTCTTTTATTATTCATTACACTATTTTTGACTTTCTTTGTCTCGAGGAATTCTTTTTCCCGGTTCTGGTAAAAAATATTTTACACTAAAAAATCAGACAGTACGAAGAACTTCACAACAGGCAACTGAATAATTTTTCAACCCGATATATATATATATACAAAATTCACTGCTTTCTTTTAGGTTATATATTTTACAAAACTTTAAAATATGTACACTATTCATAGGTTATATATTATAATATAGATTTAAGTAAACTTATTGTGATTATATGATGAAATAAACGATTGAAATTAAAAGAGTATCAAACAATGTTTTTTTACTATGCATATTTATACAAAATATAAGTCCACTTTATTACCAAATCCAACTTCTGACAATCCCTTAAATGTCTTAATATAATGATAGTAATTGTCTATCAAAAGGATGCGTGCTATGTTCCAGGCCGATGGAAACGTTTCTCGCAAACTTGCATCGTAGCACGAGCTCTACGTGATATAACACCATCTTGTTAAAATTACTTATTGATCCAATTTAAACACAAGAAAGTTTACCAACATGTCAGGATAACGATCACTAGTATTCTCAAAGAAATACAGTCCAGTGGTGTTGCCGGCCCAAATGGCGCACTAGCCATCATTGGCGTCATTCGGCAAGAGTGTAATGGCCGTTGGTATATCATTCGAGGAATTTCATCGCCCCAACGGCGGCTATTCTGTTTATTAACAAAGACAGCCAAGTCGAAATGTGGTTCATCGCCCATGATGATTTTTTTGTGGATTTTTAATGATTTTAACAGGTTGTTCGGGCGTTAGATGTTTCATCGTTAATTATCATCGACCACTCTCTTCGACTGTTACATTGATATGAACCAACAAATGGCTACAAAACCAAAATGGTGGCTAAACAAAATTGTCCTGCAACATAAAATACTACGCCATACAATATAACTATGTATAATTGTTAACTGACCAAGAATCAAAGTACACATAAGTAGAATCTTGCAAACATTTGCGTTGATCGCAGTCAGCTATTCTAGTTTCACCTGCTTGATCTTTAGGCTGTATGTGCACAAATTATCTATAAAATACACTGAAAAAGAATAAAAGATCTATAAAATATTATGTATTGATATGAATCTTCAAAACTGTCTTACTATCCTACTGAATACAGCTTAGTAGTATATATTATTTTATATTTATATTTTTATTTAAATTATAAAAGTACAAGAGTGGGTTGGAGAGAGCTCGGAGAGGTTTGCGCGAACCGCTTGTTATTAGACTTGGGCTGACGAGCTCTTTGTTAAATTGAGAAAAAATAAAACCTCCAGAGCACCTCAGTACCTCAAAAATACAATTTTTGTAGATTATTTGAAAGTATTATACTACGAAACATTGAACTTTCATGCGAACGAATAGCTAACCCCCTTGTTAATATTTTGCTAGCCCATCCCTGCAAATGTAAGTAACCACATTATAAACAAAGCTTAGCGTAGAACAAAAGATCATACTATGATATTATTATATTATATAGTCGAGTCTCCTCGGTTTGCGTAATTGGTAGCGTGCGCGCCTAGCAATCCGGGGAATGCGGGTTCGATTCCCCATCTGTCGGATATTAAAAATCTAAAAATACAGGACTCGATGCCTATTATAATTCTTGTAGTTTCATAAAGATAATCGACTTTTTTAATGTGTATTTATATTTAGGATGTAACTGCCTGATGAGTTAAACGACTGGTTAACAATCAACCGTGGTAATCAATTGGTCAATATAAAATACGAAGATCCACTGATCAGGATCCTGGCGACTTAAGATTCTGGCAATGGCCATGATGATGTAGTGTTATTATTGTGGTAATCCAACACTCAGATTTTATCTATCGGCACTCTGATATACAACGGTAAAAGTGTGACAGTCCACACATGTTTAAATGTACAAATATATGCTAACTGATGATGTTGAAAGATAAAATTCGGATCGTAAATAAAAATACGTCTGGAAGTTAACATACTTTAAATAGTTTTAACTTTGAATAAAAATAAAACCAACGACAATAAAATGATATAAATGTGGTGTAATAACATTGGAACCTTCTAAATTTGAATAGGTAAGTAAGTAGGTAAATAGATATTTGAGAAAGTTGTTATCTAGGTATATAGGTAGGTACGATCATCTGTATGATCCCAGGCGATCAGACCGCGTTTAACGGTATCCGTTGGCTCGTTAGGTAACGCGCCGTTACTAAAGTATAACGCCGAGAAAGAGGGGGTAATGTGCACCATGATACAGAAATAACAAACTGACATACATTAAACAACTCAACAATTATGTTTCTACAAAACCTAAAACAATCCATTTATGTAACAGTATAAAGCCCAAGACGATTTTTAAACAGGCAGGGTGGCTCACATCCAGTGGCGGATTTACTCATAGTCATAATTGATGGGGCCTCGAAATTTCCGGACTAAATTAGAAATTATTAAGGTAGATCATAACCTAAAAAAACGAGACTCCATAAAATTCTGGACCAACGTATACATATTCACGAAAAGTAACATCTAAAAGGTAAATTAAAAAACGATCGCACCTAAGGCATAGGAGCCTCATAATTGAGCTTTCCCTGTAATATATATTTAAATCTCTTTGGCATTGATTTAATTTTTCTATTTGAAATATGGTTATGCTAACTACTATAAAATGGCTATGAATCATTCTTACAAATATCCATAAAATCCTAGAAATGAAAACAATCCCATTGATCTATTTCTACGAATGTATGAATGAATCTTGACCATACTGTGATAATATAAAACATGTATTAATTAATGGCCATATGGATTTCTCATTTATTTTCCGAATAATGTACAGTAAAACATAAAATAATAGTTAAATCTATTTAAAATTTGAAACAAGTCTGATATAATAATTTTGATATAAGTAATAAATTCACCATTAATCTATATCTTGTATAATATTTAAATTCAATTGTATTTCATAAATATACAAGATTGGATAACAGATATGTTTATCTATGTAAGAAAATCGCCAAGACATTATGGACAAGCACACACTTTATCCATTAAAAAATAGTTCATCATTGTAATTCAAATTTTGTAGCATAATCATCCATCGATATACGAACCATGGCTTCAACATTATTCACGATACGTCGTGCGGAATGTATCATATTGACAGTAATTAAGCGATAATATCTATTTTGAGCGTAAAATTTATTTTGAGAGATTCATACGGTTTTAAGCCATCCTATGTTCAAGATACAGGGTGTCCGCATGAGCAGGCAGGTCGGCAAGTCGCCTCCGTTGTTTCATACACTTGGGAACGTTAACTCGTACCACCCTGTGCACCGCACGTCGAAAATTTCGCACAAATAACTAAATATAATAAATCTTCTTTGAAAATGCTGACTGTATATTCTAATGGTGTTGTTCAATACTTCGCCAAATCCACTTTAAAATATCAACGTTTTCCAAAGAATCTTTACAAACTACACAACAGCTATCTTCTTACTGCTTGACAGTATATTCATAAATTTGATCCTTGATTAGGCTACATTGAAAAGAGATCATGTGGTTTAATATATAAATCATAAAAACTTTCTGGCCAGACATTTATTCTTAAACCGATTCTCCAGCATTCTTCCATCCTTTATTGGACATTTATTTGCAACAAACTGCATTTACATACCCTAATAATTTATATTAACTATTTGAAATATCTTCCGCTTATAGTTTTAGCACCGTCTGTTTAAGAAATAGACAGTAAAATCTGATTTGTGACTTTCTTGACATACCACGATATATTCACACCAGACAATCCTAATTTTAAATAACGACGTATGGATGACAATTTACTCCAGAACATTAGACACTAGAACACTCCTATTTTTTATATGGTCATAGATACGCCTCTTTCAATTTGATCAGTATGACCATATTCGTACTATGTCTTGTTTTGGATACGTTTGGTTGAAAAGAATTAAGCTCATAAGGCACTGTGTCGGTCGATAAATAATTATGACTTGTTTATTTTAATTTAGTCTTATTCTATTATACAAATATTTTTTCTAGTTGCGTGAAAAAACATCGTTTAACAACAAATGTGACGTCTTTTTGAACATAAATAATGCATTCATTTTACCAAGAACCGTATACTAGTACAATTTAGAGCGCCAATTATTCACATTAATCCTCAATATAAGCTCATATAATAAGTGCAAAAACGTATAAATCATAGAAAGAAATATATACTGTATATCCATGTTATAATTTATGAAGTACGGTAGCAACAATTAAATAAGGTTTACCATTTGAACTTTTCAGAAGAGTGTACGCCGCGAAGAAATGGGGAAATGTGGCGATGTGGGGGTTTCGGTGGTGGTGATGGTGGAGGTCGGTTGTTAGGAAATGGCATTGTTGAAAGGTCTGAGCTCCAATTAGCAATCACGAGGCGCCCTCCGACTCTCAATATACCACCTACAGACCCAAACTTACAAGTAAAAATATAAATAAACTATTTTTAACAAAGTAATAACATCCTATGAGAATGGTTCTAATACATATATAAATTATAATACAGTTTTATAAATACGCATGTTTATATGAAGCATAGATTCCCAAATTTTTCCGGCCTGCCACTCCCTTTTCGAAAAAAAAATACTCAAAATTATTCAACGCCTCTTTCCCGTTTTCTTTTGCTCACACGCTAACTATTTTTTTATCTTCCTTCGAGAAATTATGATTTGTCATTTTTTAATTTGTGTAATAGGAACCAGCACTCGCCAAATGCCTTGAACCATCCCCCTCTCCCCAAATTCTTACAAACTTACATTTTCCCCATTTTTTAAGCTCGTGTAATGTAGTTATTAATTTCTTTCAATGCCCTTAAAATGTTTCCAAACCCACTAACGGTAAGTTTGGGAAGCTATGCTATAAAGCAGGGTTTCCCAAACCTTCAATGGAACACTTCGTAAACCCGGAAATTTTAATGGAACACTCAGCTTATTTTTTAGGTTGGGTAATTCCTATTAGAAAGAAGATTTTTAAGTATGTTGCAGTATATAAAACATTTCCAAATTGCCGCGGAAGATCAATTAAGGTTCAATAAAACACTGGTGTTCCGCAGAATATAGTTTGGGAAACCCTGCTATAAAGGAAACTAATAATGTAAAAGTGCACAGGCGTGGCCCTGCTTTCTGGGATATATTATAATTCTTCTACCACACCCATTTGAAAAAGCATTTACTTTATACAACTCCATTTTACAACGCTGGAATCAGTCAAATCGTTAGCCAATACTGCATAATATTATATTAAATTTATTTGGGTTTTCAATATCATTTTCAACACTAACCGAAATCGTCACCTATCAATCGACAGTTCAAATTAAACAAACTCAGAGGGGTAGAACTGAATGCCTAATGGATCGAAGATTTGGCTAACAACCAGTAAAAAAAATTGACAAGATAAGTCTTCAAATTGTAAAACTCCGTTATTAGACTATATATATAAAAATACACAAGGATTAAAAAAACAACTTTTTCGTCGATTGCATTTATTCATATATTTTTAAGTAAATAATTTATTTGTCTCTTTCCAATTTGGCCCTTTTCTTAGAGAGTTTCCTTAAATTGTTAGCATTACGCGCATCAATCATCGATATCCCCACTTTGGGGTCGAACGTGACAGAGTGAGACGGGGATAGGCCCGCGGAAAACTAAATATACGCGACGGTGCATGCCTGTGTCTCGCTCCCACACACTGAATTTTCCTAGCGAACACAATGGAATCACACTGCCGTACGTTTCGGGTTGTTTTATTTGTAACTATGTTCTGTGCAGATTTTGTGTATATTTTTTCGTTCAGTTAAGTAATTGATTCTCAGAATTTATTAATAATAAATCACAACCTAAAAAAATTGTTTCATATCATTTTTTTGTTATTAATTCAATTAACCGTTTGACCGAATTCATTCTCTCTTTCGATTTTTTTTTCATACAGAAACAGTAAGTATGTATAACTTTTATTATTCGTATTGTTACTGATAGACATCTGTACAAGTGTCTGTTTGTCACAACAACTCCTCCCAAACAGTAAGTAGTAACGACGTGAAATTTTTACATTTTATTCTAACTGCTATTTCTAAATCAACTGTTTTAAATTCAACTTCAAAATCAGTGGCGTAGCTACATATTCAGCGCCCTAGAGCAAATAGAATTGTTGCGCCCTATACTGTTTCTTGTTTTACTAAAATTTTATACTTCCTTCGAAAAAATATGGATTCTCGTTTTTCTTATCTTGAACTTGCGTCTCTCATGATTTGTGCGCATCGGTAGCTACGCCACTGTATTCAGCGTCCTGGGGTAAGTAAAATCGTTGCACTCTGTATAGTTTCTCGGTTGTTTATTTAGCTCTAACACTACCTTATTTTTTTATTTCTTACCAATTTGCACCTTCCATGATTCGTGCGCATGGAGCAGTTCACTACAACTGCTCCTCGGTAGCTACGCCAATGTTCAACATCATCACCGCTGATCAACAAGATACTTAAATATGAAATGCAGTCAAGTGTTGAAATCATTTTGTAATAACAGGATGAGCAAAATTAATTTCAATAAAAAATGAGCTTGAATTAATCACAGGCTAAATTGGGTAATAAAACTAGTATAAATTTCGTTTTATGCATATAGAATGAAACAGTATAGTAATTAAATAAAATTGCGTATAGGTGCCATTTATAATATAAGATACTCATAAATAGCTGATGATAATGATGTCCCAACACACAACACGGTTCGATAAGAGATCATGTTGCATCGTTTGTTTCTTCGATTAATGAAATTTATTCAAATCGGCCTGTGAAACACCCAAACAGTAGCCGAACCATATTTCAAACAACAGTAAAACTAATTTTTCTAACTTACAATATAATAATCTCAAATGTGTCGTCTCTTTTTTTCTACTGGCGTCAGATCTTATCTTTACTGTATTAGCTCCAAATGTGAAGCATATACGAATAGATCTTTAGAAAATACTGACTCATTTTTACCAATATTTTTTTCACCAGAGTTGATTATTTACTAATCGTTTGACTTGGATAATACCCAGTTCTGTAAATTTGATCTATTTTGTTTATATACAGTTACTATTATAGATTTGAGCCCATGATCTTTGATGAAAAAAACATGTACGCTTTCCAATTGGGCAGCCGAATCAATAGAATAATTATATTGAAAGACAATTATACTTTTGATAATGCTGTGACACAAAAAAACTATCGATAAAACATAGTAACCAGTAGAAATAAGTCCAAAACAGACATAAGCATATAAATGGTAGAATTCTAATTTCTTCGTCATAAACACGTATATATTAGTGAAGAGGTGGCTTAACGTCGTGCAGAAGTCAGCGCTTAAAAATGAACCAATCTGTAATCGGTTACTTCAAGTCATGAGTGATGGTGAAATTGGCTAGGAAAGGATCTGGCAAAGCCTCGAGAGAGTCATACCGTGTTTATCTCTTTTTCCGATCGACGAAATTTAAAGATGCTGACATAGAAAAAAGCAGAGCGATTATCTTACAGACATAGATAAAAAAATGTAAAGTCGTATAAAATATCAAATATCTGGCAACTAAGTTAGATACCCGCGAAAGTACATATTGTAGTGTTCGATGCGTGTCCTTTTAGCGTTGTCATTTAAGTCGGCAATATTAAATTTATTTATTATAACTATGATATAATAAAGTCTTCCAGTATAATACAATGATGACGCAACATAGTTAGGTATATGTGATTGTCTAAATTCATAGACAAGAATATAATTTAACACGTTCGCCGCGGGCAGTCCTCATTAGAGCGCTTTTCCCTCGTTTCTCCGCTCACCGAGTCTGAGACTACAACACAGTCGACACTACAATCGGATTAGCGAGATGCCGCGATGATGGGTGAAGGGGTTAGTAAGGGATACTTAGAATGCTGCTTAAAATGAGCTATTTTATTTTTAATATTAATATTTAATAATTATTAGCTATTTGCTTTAGACACTCCTGCATGAGATATACAAAAGATTTCATACTATTAAGATGGAGTATCAATTATATAGCATTTTGTTAAGGCAATTCAAGATTGACTCAATCCAGATGTCGTGCTAAAAGAAAATTTACAACGAAAAAAATTATATGTAATCAATTAATAAATAAGTATTTTATTTTACATGACGCCCTTACTGGTACACTAACGTTCTTTGATCCATACATTTAATCAAATCTTTTGATTCTAATGTATAAAAGACCTATTATTTTTAATTGGCTTGATCGATCCATTGATTAATTATCATTGTCATCTTCAAAGCGCTATAGTCTGACGTGGGCCCTGATGTTGTAAATCGATTTCTTTTCGATTCATCAGCTAAATCCGTGGTGTTACAGTAATTCACACTTCTTCAGATTTTAAAGAGCCAGCGTTTAAAAAAAATGTAATATTAAGAGAAACGAGAATTCTTCGTCCTGCTTAAGGAATGGTGTTATGGTGAAGGAAGTTGTTGCCTTGAACAATCTGTCAACAATTTAATTTTTCATCGTACCAGAACTTATGTGCATATTACAAATGATTATAATAATATAAGCTGAATATAAATAAAATAAGACTTATAAAATAGTGTCTAAAACAAGTAGTAACACAATTAATTATACTAGAGATAATCAGTAGACGAATAAAGTCAATAAAATTACATTTCAAATTCTAGTAAAATTAACGATTGATAAACAAAAACAACAATTTTAATTTTCGTTTATTGTTGTTAAAAATCAACAATATGTGTGGAATTGTAAATATTTACGATAATTAATTCTCTAGATCAAATAGGTATAGCAGAGTGACGATACAGTAGCAAATAAGTGGGTTGGGTTCTTCCCCGAAGCGGGATGGGATTGAACAGGATAGGGAGGCAGAATAAAACAAACAATATCAAACAAGACCACGAGAAGAAAGCAGACTAACGAGCGACAAAACTGTGGAAAGAAACATGCTTAGATATCGTTTAAAACAACAACACAAACGAACCTTCTTCTCTCTTCCATTTATATATTTTTTTATCTGGAAAGAAGATATCGAAGGTATTCTGACAAAAAGCATTAAGTCATAAAACAAGTTCTGAGATAATCGGATTTATATTATTGGTTTCATGATTTTTACCATAATTATATTACTAAATATATTTTTTGAGCCACATGCTTTATAACGTAGGAGTTTAAGATATACTACATACAATTTTATACATTTTGGATTTAAAAGAAAAAATCACCAAAAACTGACATAACGAATTCTATCAGTATATGCATGCCCTCCACGTGAACTTTTTGTTTTGTTTATGGTTTGGAATCTACTATAAAAAATGTATATCTTTGATGTAAAAATCGTAGTTAGCTTAAAATGAAACGCTATTTTTCAAATGTTTTATTTAGAAATACTAGTACCAACTTTCATTTGGTAGAACTTCGTTTTGTATAATAGTAAGCGCGCGGGATTTGGAGCCGGATATTCTAATTCCACAATCGTTGTTTTAAGATTTAAAGATACAAAACTCGATGCCCAAAAATGTTTTTAGTTTTGTTCACAACTATTTTGGCGAAACATATTTTTTATCTATCTTTTAATTATTTTGTTTAATTATTATTTTGACGGGCAAATGGGATAATTAACCACTCTTTAAATGAGCATCAACCATTTTAACCAACATTTGGAAAAGTTCATATATACTATGTGTAATGGGTTATAATTCTACCATTAATTAGTAAGTTTTTTCAATAGCTACAATATTTATATCACACAATCGTACAACATTATAATTGAGAAATATTTCATTTTACTATAATATCTTAACCGTTTATTCGTTGATAAAATAGTATATATATCTATGGAACTGGTTTTTTTTTTCATTGTATATAGTACTATGAAATCTTATAGTACCTTATATCCGTGGTTGTATCAAATTGGTTTCATTTTAAGCATGTTTTCTTATTGAACCATAGATATTTTGTATTTGGCGACGGATTTTTTCCGACTTAAGCGTGGTCTAATTGATAACTCTGTCACTCCGGCTAATATTAGTCTATACGCCCCTGATAATTACCTGAGAAATCGAGAATATCAGCTGCTTATTCCTCAATGCAGAACTAGCCTGCCAGCAGTCATGCCAATGCGGAGAGATATATTCCACCTATGTGAGGTGAGTTTAGATGGATGCCATCGTATATATATAAAGGAAGGACTTGTAAGTATAGTATACATTTAAAAAATTAAAAATCAACGTATGTAGAGTTTCTTTTTAATTTTGTAACTTTTTATTACTTTTAACCCCGAATTCGACTACTTAATTAAATAATATATATTTATATATTCTTGATTTGGTAAATTTTATGAATTTCACTAAATGGGATATATGAATCGAGCTAATCAATCATATTTAAAAAAATATGGAAATTCAGTAAACTGGAGACAATATTCATAACAAAAGTTTAATAATCTTCATCAAGAACGGTTGTCAAAGTTACAGTATAGTTGTAGAATTTTTTTAAAGGTATTTTGATATTCAAAATAGAATTGATGCTCTTTTGTTTTTTTTCGCCGGGAAAAGTTAATAACGGATATTAGGACTTACACCAAGCGACGAACATTCTAGGCTAAAAGTGTTATAGATTATATCGTAGCAGGCTCTCGGCTACAGAAGTTTATGCCAACGAAAACATAATGATAATAATTAAAAGATTAAGATTTTTTATAACGTTGGCTTCAAAAATTTGCCGACGCCAGGACACAAAAATAATGGATTACTTCTTTACTTCGAGTAATTATAATATAAATATATATTGTACGTTATTATACGTTTTACTAAAATACCCAGGACTATCGACGAGACTTTTTATCGCTTATTCCGCAAAAATATGAACAAACGTTTTCTCTGCCAAAATTTTTTCAATTTAGTAAATACGAATTTTGTTATACATATTTATAATTGGTTTGATTTAATACTTCCCTCCGTGACGGTGATAGTATAAATGGATCTGCGCAACATGACAATTTGTTCATTTTGATATATGCTATTATTTTTCACTGGAATCGATGATTAGTCAATTACTCAACAATAATGCGCATTCATGTCCTGCATTTAGATACAAATTAAGTTAATTTTGTATGCTTTTATTGGATTTAAACGCACGGATCATTTTGTTGAACTATTACAAACGCTTGCCGAAATTAATTATCTAATATTTTATTTCATTGATCTGAATTGGACAACCACAGCGCATTTAAATAAATTGGTTTTTATCATTCGGTAACATAAAATCCTTTTTATTCAAACATGCCATAGGTTATGTGATTCAGTATACATTGACATTGAAAAGAAGGAAACCCCCCACTCTCTAAAAGCCACAAAAGTTAGTTTCTACACTAATGTCGTGTATAATTCGGCAGTTTCTTTTAAGGACATCGCCAACTTTTATCGGTGATTATTTATGAACAAAGGGGGACATCTTCCGAAATGTTTGGACAAGCAATGGTTTTATGTGTGATCCTTAATCTATCCAGTGGTTCACGTGAATATTTAGAGGCACACGCTGAAATTTAATATTTCTAATCTCGATTCCTCGATTTTTTTTTAAACTTTAATCTGGCCAAGCATTCTGTGTAAGCAGTTTGAACCATAAACAGCGCAATTTAACATTCCTAGTCCAATTATTTATTACTATTACATTATAAATACGTTTTACAACGCTTAACCGAATAAATTTGGACGTAGCTAATTAGTCAAGAACTGTCTGTTTTACTATTTTTGATATAAATTGATGATGTGATATTATCTGTTTGGCTTGGTCAGATGTGGATATGAATTCTTCCTGAAACTAAATAACTTCAAACTGCGTCACACGAGCCATTCGAAATTTAACAAGGCTTTTTATGACATTTATAGATTTATAGTATTTTTTAGAATACACTGAGGAGGGAAAGATTGGAAACAGACAGATGCTACAACAAAAATTTAACAACTACAGCTTAGTATCCCATAAAATTTTCAATTAACGCATACGTGTTTCACACATGCACGAAAATATTCACAGCTAAGTGAGAATTATATCGGGAAGATATGACGTGGATCAATTCAACACTTCCACATGCAATTTGCCACTCTACGAGTATGCTAAATATACATCCCCATGGCCGAGTGGTAAGCGTGCGTATTTCAGTAACGGAGGTCACAATTTTAAACCTCACAGCTGAATGAAGATTTTTTTAAATTTTAAAGGTGCAAGACAAGGTTGATCGATTATCTGACACCAAATTCTCATAAAAATCTGTGATAAAGATGTAATATACAAATGCTTCTTTTACACAGCAAATATTTTTACACAAAGAATGTGAATATACTCCACTTTTGGAGCCTGTATAGTCAATAAATAGATCGCTTTATTTGTTAATCAAAGTCATGTTTGATGTATTTGTAATTGTATCATTTTTATGTAAAAATAATATTAAAGTCAAGGATATCTTGCTGAATACTATAATTTATGTAAGTGAGTATGTGAACCATGTTAAAAATAACAATAAGAAAATCTGCTTGTCGCAGTATTTTGGGCAAAAGAAAATGCCTAATGGCCGTGCTGCAATAATTCATTGGGCGGCCGCTTTTAGCAGATAGTAGTGGCGCTGCTGTCGCATCGGGAGGACGGGGGTAAATTGCTGAAACAAAACTAATTTTCGACACGAAATCGAGCGTAAAAAATACACATAATGTATACAAACGAAGGCAGAATGAATGGAATTACTGATGTCTTACACTCACCGTCTTACTTGAACAAGTTAATTCCGCAAATACAAATTCACACATATCACTCATTGAATGCAATAATGCCACAGCTAATATTTACATTTTGTAAACATGAATTTGAAAATTCGTGTAAATAATAGTACATTATTTTTTTACTATGTCCGCTTTAAAAAGGAAGCTTATGAATCTCAACAGTGAGAAGATGTTTACTTCATAAACGGAGTAAATATATGGATCTCCGCAACGTGACACAATCTTGTATGGATTTTATCAGAAACAGTTTAATATTTATAAAAAAATGTATCCATTAATCATAAATAACTAAAAATATATACAAATGTGAAAGTCGATTAAAGCGTATAAATAATAATGTCTACATTCGGCGTTGCTAGATTCAATGAACGATACTTAAAGTTTCTATATGCCAAGATTCGACCATCGTTTGGAGTTATTATACGGTTATCGCACGTAAATGAATAATAAACAAATATGCATAATTATGATATATGCATAATATGCATAATTATGATTATGATACTGCGTCACTATTATCAAATATCGACGATGTGAGCTTGTCTGCGGAACTGGGTGGTCAAACTACAAAAAAGTGACCCCGTTATAACATCAAACTGTCCCTTAAAAATGTGGCATGTGGACCAAATACAAAAATTGGGATGCCTTCTATACTAGAATCACAAAATAAACAATAGATTAGATCATTTCCATAGATCATGAAGTTTTCCATAATTTCTGTACTCCAATCTTCTTTTGTAAGTTCATATTTTCAATTTTTAATTAATTTTAATAATATCGTCAATGTTGTATAAATGGTTACAGTGTCCAACGGTTCTACTTTCATTAATCTTCATTATTAATTTCATTTACATCAATATTCAGATGCCCTAGTCTATCCAGGGCTCAAACTATTATAATTATGTTAAGTCTTAATCCCATCGGTGAACAGAAGACAAGCATACGCTCCTCAGTGTCAAAGGTCACGCAGCTGTATTCTTTAAAATCTAATGTTGCAAAATTGGTGTATAATGAATTGAACAATTGGTTGACAGCGAATTCTCGTAAAAATATAGTACACATACGTATGTCTATGCAATGTGAAGATGCATATATTTCATTTCTGGGATGGTTATCATTACACTCTTGAGATTGATATGCTCCAGATGCTCCACTTTTGAAGTGGACATGGTTAGAAAATATTCCTAAGCAGTATATCTCAAGATTCAGAAACTACTTTACATCCGAGACAATTTAGTAAAATGAGAATTACTGGTATATCATAATTGGACATAAATTTAGTAGGTTTGCACGTTCCAGTATCATGATAAGTGTATATGCGATTTGAGAAAGAGGAGAGCTGGCTGAATAGGCCATTTGGCAGATAGCCGCGCGGCGATTCCACAAAAATAAAACGGGAATAATGTTTCCCTTAGTGTGGCAGTACTGCGCTGGGTAATGCGCGAAAATGAGAATCAGGGCTTTACTTATTTATAAGCAGTCAACAAATAAAAAAAGCCAAAAACCATACGTAATTACTAAATGAGT
The DNA here is from genome assembly GCA_022683975.1 of Rhyacophila evoluta. NCBI lineage: Eukaryota > Metazoa > Arthropoda > Insecta > Trichoptera > Rhyacophilidae > Rhyacophila > Rhyacophila evoluta. The sequence goes on along the minus strand of JAGVSQ010001348.1, from coordinate 6,343 downwards.
CAGCATTTACTTACTCTAAATGCATTGTAGCGATAAATATTGAATAATTTCATTAAAATATTGAATGTACATGTATAATTATTATAATAAATTGTATTTATTCGGGTAAATTGATTAATGCGTATTTGTTATTTTATTTTAGTGATACAATCCATTCACGTGTGTGACCATCATCCAAGAATCTATGTCCCAAACTCTCTTTATCCAGTCGGCCACAACAATCTTTTTTACATCCCTTTTGATCTTGTCTGCCTATTTTCTATGGTAGAAACCTGGTTACAGATCTATTTTGCTTTACAACTAGTTTATGATAATCGAACATAGTTTACCACTTCCACTCCAAGTAATGTAAAGTGTAATAGATCTTCAAAAAAAAATATTAATTATGACGTATAGTCCTTTTACAAGAATGGGTTGCTTACCACACCATTCTATTTCAATATCCTCTATTTATATACACTCGTACATAAAGAATTATTGATATTTTTGTTAACTAGTGAATTTGAATTCACAGTAATTGATAATAGCCTTATCAAATTAGTCACCAAGATGTCAATTGTTAGATAAAACTATTTTCTTAAACAGAATAAGATGGTGGAATAAGTGTGCCCGAGCGTATTTTTTATCGAAATACAAAAAAATGTATAATATCACTAGTGATTATGTTTAACGTAAATCTTGTTGTGAATTTCAATAAAAAACGATATTTTTACGAATCAGCATATTATTTATTTCTCGTTAAATTATTTGGTCACTCAACAAAAAGAACATATTTTTGCTGTTCGCATTAAAGCGCCGAAAAAACGAGGTTTCTTCTCGTCTATAATTAACTAAAATAATGTTTATGGTTCTTACATCATAATGGGACTCGCCCGAACACTAAAAAACAACATGAAATTTTTTTTCTAAGATACTTGGAGGAAGGATAACAATAATTATATTAGAGTTTTTATTCTTTGATATGCTCACTATCATCGTCTCGGGTTCTTCGAGACAATGTTTATTCCACCTAATTTTTTCTGATTGTTGACAGCCCTGTAAACTGTGGAAGGAGTAGCATAGATTAAAAGCGTCGTTGGCAAAGTAATCAGGATAAAAGCATTCACGTTAAGTGACGCTGGCGCTATCTAGCGACCGCTCATGAACTATGGATGAACAAAAGAACAATCAAGGGAAATGGCGGTGCTGTCAATTTTATAAAAGTATACATTTTCCCTTCATTTCGATTATTTTGTATAATTATACGATAACACTATTTTTTTATATTTCACTGTATCCACCATAGAAATGGGAATCTTTCAATATCGTCCATTCTATGGAATATTATGGTTGTAATGTTACAATTGTATATTATTGGGAATTACTTTCCATTATAGTATTTTGTTTATAAATAAAATAAAAATTAATGATAAAAACCCGTGCTTACCATATTTGTCGGTATGATGATGTATACTTACATTTATGGATCACGCCTTTGCCATTATTTTGATTTGCAACAAATCGCTGATGATGCAACTGGGTGTGATACCTACCATGAGTACCTACTGCTCCATTTGTTTGTTTATATTGCTGCACTTCATACGATTCTTGGTAGTAGGTCTTAGGTAGGTCTTCTGTTTTTGTCACCTTATTCCTTGTGGGTGTAGCTGCAGATAAAATCATTTGGCTGCCATTTTCATTTCTCAAATATGTATATGAGCTTATTAAAAAATCAATCCTGAAATGAAATTTTAAAAAATCCATAATAAATAAGCTTAAAAAAAATTACTTACTGTATGTTAAAAATTAAAAATACGAATCACATTTTTACAGCGGTGGCATATCTACACGATTTGATTTTTTTTTAGTCGATATGTTTACCCCAATCAAAAATCTAGTACTTCAAGATGACATATTATTTGAATATAATATTCATTGGTTATCAGAATAGAGTACTGTGATCATAGATAATAATTACAATCGTTTGCGTTTTCTCACTTTGGCATTCCTTTAACAGTGCAATAAATAAAAAACAGACAAAAAGTAAGAGGCATTTCAAATTGCAATTACAAAACACCTACCATATAAAAGCTATAAATTTGTTAGTTAGTGACTTATGGCAACTTCTATGGCAAAAATGTGTATTATTTAAAATAATATATATATATATCTACCCATATTATACTTACGTAAATTACCGTTTTTTTATATTAAAAGAAACAATATTGACGGCTTTTATTATTTATATATACATATATAAAATACATTATGTTGTTTCCCTTTGCTTCCATTTTTCGGGAGCGAGCAGAGAGAAGATCTCGGCAATATTCTCAAATTAGTTTTCTTCGGTTTTGTAAGTAGTTTGTTATGGTTGTTGTCTTGGCTAAGCTTCGCAGCGCCACTGCTAACGGCATCTGGCGGCCATTATTGTTATTGGGGCGCCATTGTTTCGATACGGCTTACGCGAGTCATCTTCAACATTTTGGGGAAATCAAATTCTAATAATGCGGGATACCTCCAACATGATGCTGATGAGGATTGTTGAAATGTTAAAAAGTACATCCTCCCAGTGGCCGAGAGGTAAGCATACGCGTTTCTGTCTTGGAGATTACGGATTTGAATCATATAGCTGCCGATAATTTATTGAAAAAATCCATGATACATGACTGGATGTCCAATGAGGGTTATGTAACTGATCGTCAACTATTTTTATGAAATATCTGTCGCGATGAGTCTTTATATTGTGGAGATATATATATTCCTAATTCCTAAATAAAAATATAATTCAAATTTAGAAGGAAAGAAAAAAGAGAATGTTTTTAATACTTGAAAGATATTCGTAAATTACTGAGGTTAATAGGTATTATACTTTATAATTAGTTATATAATATTCAGATGAATATGTCAAGGAAAAAATGTTTTCCATCACTGGCTTTGAATAAAATATAATTCTACTAAAACGGTTCGATTCGTTGAACGCTAATATTATTCGGATCGAACGGAAAATGCCGGTAAATCTATCCGCTTACCGGAATTATCCATTCTATCGAAGGATCCTCCTTCCGCTTCCGGCCTTTTGTATTCAACGGCAAATGGGCGGGAAAGCGGCATACATCGGTGATTTCGAATGTGTTATTCAAATTTTAAAAGGGTTCTAATAGCTGGTGCTTGCTTACCCATTTAGAAAGAAATCTAAACCTCGGTGTTTTTAATGAGGGCATTATTATGTCGATTTGGCCCAAGTACTGAACTACCTGCTGAGTATATACTAACACATATTATGCCAAATTCCTGTATAATATGATATATTATATATTGCATAACGAAAAAAAAAACAATTTAGACGTTTTATCGGTAGCTTGACAAATGCGCACAAGACAATCGCATACATATTATGCAACTGTTCGCAGAGAAATATTAAGCTGAATTTACGGAATTATACTAAAGGTAGATACATACTTTAGTTAAATTAATAGATAAAAACAATAAAATGTAAAACTGGGTAAACAAGCAAGTGACATAAAATTATTGCAAATTAGCGATCCGATTTATCGTGTCCTTTCTGGAAATGAAGTATATAAATCCCTACACATTTCATTTCAGCTAGTTTATTTTACAGGCTGAGTACTTTGGTTGTCAGCATTGGCATTGCAACCCAACCCAATGAGCACCTATCCCTGCATATTCAGACTTTTTTTTAAATCTAGTAGATATTGGAATCGAACCCGCACTTCCCGGATGCGATTATTAAAACGATGATATCAAGACATTTCCATACAACTTTTCACTGTTAATATAGTTATGATGATAATTAATATAACCATATTATGATAATGGCAAATTAAAGTTTTGATAATACTAGCGCCGTACTGCGGAGAAATGTATAAATATATTTTAAGTTGCATGTGTGTGAATAAACTGGATGTCACATAATTTTAGAGAATGGGTTTGGACCGTCTCCAAAAATGCAGACGACAATTACCGCGTAAACTCTCGCGCCAAAACAGTCGATTTTATATTTTAACTATTTAGATTTGTCTGTCTGTGGAGGCCGTGATTGGAGGCTTGGTCACAAGAAAAACGTATGACTGAATAAATATCTACATATTATGTGGAAAATCATGGGCAACAATGGAGTAAATCATAGGATAGTAAATACTTCGACCAAGCTTTCGCTGATTTGATGGAACTATTGGTGAATACAGTCAAATTGGAAAACAGGTACACTTGATACGAATGGATGGAAAGAGTTGTTAAGAGAGAACCTACTTCTTTACTTAATTACCTTGCTAATTATGACGATGAAAATTTTTAATTATAACTCATATTGAAGACTATTCTTATCACGTAGTGTATATTTTATTTTTTCGTATTAGTATATCAAAAGAGTGTTTATTAAACAGTTAAAAAATTAAGCAAATAAATCTAAAACGAGAGTCTGAGGAAGAGAAAAAAGGGGATCTACGGAGAGAGTAAGACAGTTTCTATTCCAAGAGGTTATTAATAACACCCATTTAAACTCACTTATACTCGATGGAGATAACTCGAGGCAATTTCGTTACGCAAATCCACGGTCCTTCATTTCCGCATCAGATTTTTTACGAGAATTGTTTACTAGGCAATTGCTCAGGCTGTTCAAGTTAAAATTGGTGAAAAAAAACTCATTCAGTTTTAAAATTTTAGCCCGCAATTTGATTTAAGAACACTTAATATCGGCATTATTTTTCTGCCCTATTAACTCTTTCCATATACATGTCAATATGTTTTTACCATGTTTCGCTTGAATGTGAAGCATATAATATAGTGAAAATTTAATTTTATATTTTTGAACGTACCAAAAAAAAATTATTTATGGAAAACGTGGAGTGTATGGAAAAAAACTTTCAAAAACATGTTTTGAAATTATCTCTTTTGAGAATTAATAATTTATTTTATAAAAATCACTATCATTGTAATATCACTGTCATATATTTTTATAGGTGACTGTTTTCGAATAGAAAATTTACCCGAAAGCCTCTAATAATCTTTTAAAATACTATGCATAGATGTCAGTATACTCAAAATAGTAATGATATGCGAATATGAACTCTATATTATCGATAAGCATAGCACAAAAATACACTATTGCTTGATATGCAAAATTATTGCTAGACCATGTTATATCAACGACCTTTCTCAACACAATAAACAAGCAAGCTGATTCTGACGTTTGTCGTTAGTTTGTGTTCCTATTTATGCAGATTGTAAATATTGCAAAACTCGTGATTTCTATCGCTGTATGATAAAATAATCGATTAGTGTCTGATGTGAAACAAGGGTTCTTCTGTTTTAATGTTCTACAAATGCCACAATGAAAGCTATCGAGGCAAAAATCGTCGTACTCGGGACGCAAGGTGAGTAAGCTTAACTTAAAAACCTATTATGCAAAAATTTGTCACCATGTAATTTGATATTTTGAGCTTTCTGCTTGATTGTACACGTCCTAATTAAGTTTGTTAGTTAAGTATCGAATTTGCTGATTTCTCTAAATTTTACGCCGTGTTTTTTATCTTTTATTATCGTCGATGTTATGATTGTAAAAAGATCCGTTTGTTGTAATTCAAATTCCTGGCTTTGTTCCAATTTCGAATCTTTATCTTAAATATAATGCGCGTAATATTACACACATGTGCAGCATTCTGTAATATTATTTACACACATGTGACATTATGAAAAAAGGTTATTCTGGAATTTGGCCTACGTTTTGAAGTTAATCACAGAGATTTCTCAAAAATCCGTTCTTCTGTTGGCAGCAAACGTTGTCGCATTGGCAACTAAAAAACTTTGACTTTTCAAATGGCTGCGCGTACACTGAGTCAAAATCTTTAACAGCTGTAGGTTATGGGCATTCTTTGCGCCCACTAGGATGAATACAAAGGATAAAAATGATGCAACGTTTTTTAATTTGTGCACTGGTAAGCACAGGAATACAATATGACATATTTTGTGGTGTTTAATTTATTACTTCTTCGACAATCTTATTCGTAATATATAAAAAAATCATAACATGAAAAGATTTCTAAATGAAATATTCCCTCATTAGTAATTGTGTATACATGTGTTTTTTAGTTGCCAACATAGCAACTTTTGGTTCCAACGGAAGAATGAATTTTTGCAAAATCTCTGTGACTAACTTCAAAACGTTGGCCAAATTCCAGAATAACTATCAAAAAAAAACGAATGAAACTATTATATGCATTATTTTAGATGACAAAATAATTAATTACATAACATCTACAAAACTTTTAGTCTATTTCATATTATATGAGATTTTATTAACACATGGCTTACGGGGCGCACAAATTTGTGCGTTTCAGAAACCGTA
>JAGVSQ010001347.1:0-29987 GCA_022683975.1 Rhyacophila evoluta | reverse complement strand
CCCAAGTTCGAAACAAAAAGGGACCCGGGCAACGCCGGGTACTGATCAGCTAGTACTGAATAAACTACAATATATTATGATATTTAATTTTATGCTACCAATACAGTACAAGTATGAATCTGTATGAATAAGGATTTTAGCAAGTTCTGCGGCATTCTTGCATACGTAAATCGACTATATTATGATGTTTTACTTATAATGCGGCGATACAGTATTTAATTGCACTATATAATATCGAATGATAAATTAATGTCAATTTACATGTCAGAGAAGAATGTTTTCGATCAAAATATTCCTAGACAACGCGATTAACATTTGAACGGCCGCTGTCCAACAAACGTCCATCAAACGTGATGATATGCATTAAATCAGCTTCAAACGAAAATGATCTCAAGTAACGACACAATAAAGAGGAAACGACCCTACAAAAACAAACACGACTCGGTCAGCCGCGTCGCGGGTTGCAAGGAGCATAATGGTCTGATGAAGAGCGCGAAAGTTATAACTGGAAAACTATTATTGACTCAAGGACAAGACGTGAAATGCATACTTAAACTTTGTTTTGCTTCACACTAATAGTAATAATACCACGAGAAAATATAGCGAGACCAACGCGACGAAAGATGTAACAGTATGACACAAATATATGTGGTGTTTGTTGTCAATTTGGCTCAACGACGTGTTACGAAATACATGTGGATTGTGGAATCACAAAACTAATTAACTGTTTCACATTATTCATTTTCGATTGCTTATGCCAATCTATAACTTACGCCAAGACGTGGACGAATGTTCGAAGCATACTCTTGATTCAAGCACAATTATGTTCAAATCTTCCTTCGGGGATTCATTCACGTTGATCACTCGAATGTTACCTACAAGCGATTTGCTTGAAATTAAGACCACAACTTCTCTACCAAAATCTACTTTAAATTTATGTAAAAAGTATATCGAATAATTATATAATATTTACACATACGCTAAAAGATAAACCAAAGTTCCTAAAGATATTTTAGATAGTTTAAAATTCAATTATTTTTTCTAATGTATCCACAATTTTATAGATTTTAGCGTGTTTAACTATGAGCTCTTTTGTTTTTCGGCTTATATTTTTTGATGTGGTTTTTGCTGTACACATTAAAAATTAATTGTTAGTTAATACATAGTATCTCGATCATGCTCGATTAGTGGAGTTTGTAGATGTTGAACAAATAGTATTCTCATAGCAATATATCTTATTGAAATGGGTTAAAATATCGATAAGCCACCATACGGTAAGGGAATAGACAGATCTAAAAATTACGGACGGTAGGCATGCACGTCTGCTCAATTCTCGATTTATAACCAGTTAACATACATTAAACGAATAAATTACAAAATCATACCGAATTAAATGAAATCACAGGGGTATAGAAGGAATTTTGCGGTCAATTCAGAACCGCGGAGCTGCGGAATGCTGGTTGCGGGGCTACTACGCGGTCAGTTCTGCGGGGTTAGGCTCCGACCGCACTCAGACCGCGCATTCTCACCCCTGTTCGACACCGAATTTATACTTCGGAAGAGTTTGTCTCTTCAATGATGCAGCTCAATTTAATTTGAGAGCTAGCAATTCAATAAAATATGAAGATAAATTATAAATTGATATCAAATCGAAATACCTTTTCATTATATCGTGTTATAGAATAAAATTGTGCAGTATGAATTAAATATCACTTCTGTTTTATTTTCGACTTACAAAGTTACGAGTAAAAATAAATTAAAACTATTATCAAAATATTTTTTTATTAAAATGAATCTCATCTGATCAGATATTTCTAAATGATATCAACTTTCGATGTGGCTATGGTTTATGAAAATAATATGCATTTATAAACCAATGAGTGAACAATACCAGCATTGATAGTAAATACCCATGAAGGAAGTTCCTATTTATCTATTAGATAGGATATCAGGAATATAATATATCACTTCCGGTTAACGAAATTTATATTTATATAAATATTCGTAGAGAAGTAATACTTCTGACCCGATTAATAGATAGATAAACAAGCAACTAAACTGAACATTGTGATATCGATTCAATTCATATCACAATATGGTCGAGTATAATCTCCATATCCATCCCGATTCCCGAACTGCCGAAATTGATTACGGCTGGCAGCTTGCCACGAAATCTGCGGCGTACGGGATAGAATGCCTCTATAAATATATCGCCGCTGGAGAGCACTAATGTCCGCGACCGTCCTCAAACGCGTGCGTACCTACTTGCCTACATTTATATTGTGAAGGCTGCCCATATCGATATATTATATAATATAGGTGTAGATAAACTTTAGAATTTTCAACATTTAATAGATAATAATAATAAAATATTCTTCACAACAATAAAATATAATAATGTATTTAATTACAATGTACATGCATTTCTGTTTTAAAGCTAGAAGAACACCGTTTATGCGTCGTTAGCAAATACAAAGTATTATCTAAAATTGATTGTAAGACTAATTCATTATCATCATGATATTTAAGTTCACACCGGTAACCTTCTCAGGGAATCACCTTTACATTAAGCCGCCCAATGTAATTTCCTGACAATTCCTACAATATTAAATAGTGCTGTGTATGATTCAAAAAAGTCCAACCATCATAAATTGGTTCTCCCTATCGTCCTCCGTCTCTTTGCTTGGCTTTTCAAGAGCCTCTTCGATAGTTCAGTATTTTATAGAGAATATTGATTATAATTAGATATTAGGGGCTATAATTTCAAAAAGATGATAACGGACGAGAAATTAAAAATATTTTTTAAATTGTATTAAATAATGTACCTACGAAGTAAACACTTGAAGCGAAAATTTAAACCAAAATTATTAACATATCATCTAAAAATAAGCCAAATCGTATTTCATACTACGATTTTTTTCTGTAATTTAAAAAAAAATGGAAAATGTGTGTGACGCACGTGGCTGCGGCACGAGACATGATCTTTTATGCTCGCCATGAGACCTCCGTCGAGATGCGTCGCGGCGTCGCGAACAACAGAACGAATGGGTCTCCGAGGTGTCCCCTAAACGAGGGAGGTCGTCGCACACGGTTTGACAATGATATGCTGAACAGGGTGACCACCATACCAACGGCACCTTACTTTTAAAATAAATCTTTTCTGAGCTAATTATTGATTCACTGTACCTTTACCGATGTCAGCAGAAGCTTTTTAAAAATAAAATCACAACTTCTCAATCAGCATATTATTACATTCGCCGACTAATGGATTAAGTAATAAAATAATATTAAGAACCGAAGTTAACTAACTATTCACTTAATAATAGATTTCGTAAATGAAACACCTCTAAATGCAACGTCAAGAAATTTCAATTACTTTATATCCATTTATATATAAATATAAGATGTATGTATAAATGAGTTAAATTGGCTATTAGTTAAAATAAGTCATTACAATTCTTATAATAATTCTACAGGTCCATTAAAAATTTGCTACTTTATGTTTATTTCCGTTATTATTTGTATTACGTAACAATTGCTATGACAGTACCATTGAGTTATGAATATTATGGAAATATAATAAATATGATAAATGTGGAAAATGTTACAGTATGCAAAGTCACCCTATAGATAAGCTAGAGAAATCTGGCTGTATATGCTCGATCTCACCCCCAGCGTCGCGACGCAATTCGAGGATTGGGATCATTCTTTCCACACAACTTGTTGCTTTCACAAAACGTTCGACAAAAGACTAGAGAGGTCTCCTTGGGCGATCGCGGGGGAGGAACCGCTTTATCTCCTCGCTGTATTTTATCGCACACACAAGTATCACTTTCGCTTCGGGACGCTGAGGCCACAGTTCAACATGCTGATAACATGATCGGGTTACAAAGATTGCGAGCTTTCGAAAGCTGCCGGATTTGCAAACACATTTCGCTTTGTCGATAAGACACAGTATGATCTTTTTGTAAATCTATGAACCATGATGAGTATAAATGACTTTCTGGCGTTTAGAGGATTTAGTTTTAGACGTTTTAATTTTTCGAATTGAATAGAAATATCAATTCACGTTCGCAATACGCTAAATTTCTATTCAGAAAATGAGAAAATGATGAAGAGAGGATATCTTAAGCACTAATATTCTTAATCTACATATAAAACACAATGCGAGTGAAATCTGGTTGAAAATCTGGGAAGAGAAGTCAAACTTGGAAGCAGTATTTCGATACGCTACGGTAGACGCCAGAAGTCTCAGTTTGGTTCTACTGATACACAGTAAACATTAAATGCTTTTTTAATAGATAATACAATAGTATATAATAAAGAAAGTCTTCATGGATACATTTAATTTTAAGAAAATTTCAATTTTACCGGCATGAAAGTGTAAGAAAAAAACTATTCAATTTAAGCGTGTTGGCTTTCAGTTTTATGATGTCATTTGACATCTGTGCATTGGCAAAATCCCAGTATTTGCGAATCATACGGCAGCGTGGCGGACTGTCATGCAGTTATGTTATACCCACCCACGGAACAGAGAATAAAATTACACTCACATCTATATATCTGTGCAGCCATGCCACGTAGTGCCGATAATCATCCAATTGAATCAGGGTTGCCATCGTTGGACATTTTCAGAAACAACAATCATATGATGAATTTTTAAATGCATTTTTCGTTATTAATTAAATTAATAATTATTAAAATTAATTAAATGAGCAGATTTTAATGATGTCATCTTATCACTTACAGTTTTTGTAAAAATCGTATGATAAAATATATAATATCAGTATATTCATATGCCGGAAGCGAATAATTTTACTAGACATATCGTAATTAGAGCGCGATCACTATTATGTTAATGAAAACAGCAATAAGAATTAATAAAAACGTATGCGTAATTGAAACAATTTTATACAAATACGATGTAACATGATTTGCAAATGCGATTAAAATGAGAATATTTTGGCCGGTAAAATTTTAATCGACGCATGTTTACAATCATAATATAACATGACAGGGATCAGAATTTTGGGGATAATCCCGGAAATTTGATAACCCTGAATTCAATCTACCGCAACGAAAATGCAACACAGCGGTTCACCCGAAGCGCAATGAATGCATTTCACCGCTGTGTTAATGAACTGCATGGTAATACTGGTACAGATTTTACGTTTTTATAAGCTCTCACGGTCTGTTGTTATACAACATAAATCCGCGTGGTTGATTTTAAGTACTGCGATGCCGAATATAATACAATTGTCCACATATAACAAAAGAGCAAACTTTAAATATTATTTAAACAAGACCCTTTTATCACGAGACATCCACAATCTGTACAAATTACACTTGCCTTATAATGTTCACCTTTCGCATAAATCATTATTCAGCTTTATAAGCCATTGTTATAAAAAAAAACACAAAAATATGTCAAAGTAAATATATATATCCGATTTGATTATTAAACGTGAATAAACTCTAAGAAGTTTTTTAAGATAATTTTAAATGTGAGATAATCGGTTTACATGTAATCATATTTAATAGATAATATTTATACTCATTACGATATTTTTATTATTATTATTTGTGTGTTTATTTCTGTATTTTTTATTTATTTTGATTGTATATTCCATTCGGATTTATTCAAAACATTGTGCATTGTTATAGAATAAACATTTCTCTCCTATATATTTTAATGAGAGTGAACTTTCAAAGTTATACGGTAAATACTTAAAAGCTCTCCCATTGTATTATCAAGATTAAAAAGCTAGAGATAATAATCCGTTTGATTCACAACAAAAGAAAATTAAAATATAAACGACGCTAACTTATTGTCGATAACGATTGATCTGGTACAAAAGCGTTCCGGGAAAATTCGATACCGCTCGGAATAATATTTTCCGCATTTTCCCTTTATTTTGTTTCGTCTGGCGCTTTGTAACAGAGGCGAGAGGATCGCATTTGTTTACAAACAACAGTCTGCCTCTACGAGACGTGGGTACTCTCTCAGGGTAACCCCCGTGAACATGCCGCTTACTTCGCATAACTCGCCCCAAGCTACCGCCGAAGAACTTTGGAATATATTTTACTATTAAAAAGATGTTTTAAAAATATATTCACTGTGATTCCTACGACTTCACTACAAGAATTAAGAACTTAATTAGATCAGTCAGCCTACGATTACATTCGTTCTTTCTGGCTACTTACTTCAAGAGCCAAGTGGTCAATCTAAAACTTACGTATTTATGATTGACAGTGATGCTTTAAATGAGCTGACGAGTGTCTATCAGACAGTTTGTTTAGTTTTAAAAAATGAAAGCGCTATACTAATGGTACAATCTATACTAATTCAACAATATCCCAATTACAGTGCTGTGGAAAAAAATATTTAAGATTTCAGAATTATTATTTTACAGTAATAATAATAATATAATAATAATGAGAAAGCTATTACTTTGCTAATCGTGGGCATCAGAAAAATGATCATTTGAATCAAATTGGTTTTCACCGCGCATTAGATATGTAGAAGTATTGAAGGTAGATACTCGTATGTATTTTTTCATTCCAATGCATTGGTAATATTCTCGCCTAAGAATCCAATAAAATAATATGTATATAAATTATTGTTTCAAATCGGCCTTAACTTTCATACATTTAAAAAACTCAAGCAAATGCTTTTTAGAGCCTACTATCGTTTTATATGATACATATTATTATGAAAATATACACAAACAAAACCACAAAGTAAAGCATAAGTATAATACATATAATATATCTGTGCTCAGACAATTTCAGAGGAGCTACGACCGCTTGGGCCAAGTCACGAGATGTAAATACGCTCCGGGCGATGAAGGATGGGTTGATCCCGAAGACAGGTTGACGCAGACGAGAAGCTTCACATTCTCGCCTGGGACAACCGGAATCCCTTTAAGGACTCACCTGCTTGTAACAACAGGTGATACGACTGGCGGCTTACGCAGAAATCCGCAAAGAAGGCAGTCAGCTGTTTCACTAGAATACATTCCGTGCTAGAATATAGATCTGTGAGATTTCAATCGGTAAAGTGTATTCCGATAATACAAACACGATAAACTGAGGATTTGTTTTCCTGGTATGGTTTTGTTTACAATCGTAGCGTTGCGATTTTATATTATCTTTTATATAATATGACCCATTATTTCATGTATGGCTTGCAAATTTGGTATACTTTTTTCTTTGTATAGTATTATGAATGAGCCCTTGGAGTCCGATGAGTGACTTTGAAAATTAATAAGAGATCGGTATATTGAAAGTATTATATATATATCTACGGTAGCGTAGAGGTTTGCGTGCGCGCCTCGTATCCAAGCAATGCGGGTTTGATTTCCACATTTGCTGGGTTAAAAAAAAACTGAAATGCAGAACTGGATTGATTTGAGTAATTTTCTGACAACTATTTCTCGTGAAAAATAATCTGTCAATCTGTCTTTTTGTTGATCGATATACTTCACTTTCGGGGCGAATTTGGTATAAACAATCTTTTTCAGTTGGATGTGATATTACATATATTATTATCCTGTCTTACTATCGATTAATGGTTGTCAATAAAGAACGATTTAAATTCAAAACTATGTGAAATTTGTGTAATACTGTTCTGAATTTCAACATTTCAACTTTCGACAACATAAGTAGATAATATTAGTACATAAATGTAAATGAAATATTACATAACGCCAATGTACAATAGTAACCAAGGAAACACGTTGACAAACCAAAATTAATTATTTAGCTCACGCATATTGTGTACAAATTGTTAAATTAACACAGGCGGGCTTTCGAAATTCGAGTAGAAATTCAAGAACTAAGTTATTTGAATGTAAAAAGTATTCAAAGTCCCAATAACTAAGTACGTACGGAAAATAAATTATAGTATACATTTTCAATTCTATTTCCTCGATTGAATGGGAAAAGATTATCTAATTAATATGTATTTATATGTAATGCATGGTTAATTGTTAATATAATCATTTCTTTTTCTATATTGGGAAGGTAAGAATGGATGGCAAAACATTTTCAGGAATCCATCTGTATCCAACCAGCATTATATGACGACTATAATATATCCTTTATGTTTAGAGAAAATATAATATAAATAATTACATGCTAATCAGGTTTTTGTTGTTTTGAATTTAAATTTGATTTTTAAATCAAAGACAAATATCATAATTTTGGCGTTTTCTAGTGAATGAATGTACCGGGTAAGAACAAGATTGTGTTTGTACTAGAGATGCGATAAAATATGTCCTTCAAATTCAGTACAATTTATTTCTAGAAACCTTACAAACCATTCAATAATAAAAACAGATTCAATGATTTATAAATACCCTCTCGGGTTGAATGACTTCGGCGCCGGTACATGTGGAAAATACGTTGAGAAGTTCGGGGCAAAGAATTTTCCGGTTAAGGAAGTACACAGAACCCGTCTGGGTATTTGTTCCCAGGGCGGAGAGGATTTGTAGGCGGGTCTGACGAGGGCGGAAAAGGGCCGGGGTGGCAGTCTGGCGCTCGTCTGCAGCCGCCCTGTCCCCCCACCCGATTAAATTCATACAGATTGTCGGGGCCAGGGGGAAACCCAAAGTTCCGACATGGCGCGGTGAGGGTTTTTTCTCGGCATTATAATGCTCAAGGACTATTCTATTTGGCTTATAAGAACCATTTTATTGGGCCATTTAGATGCAATGTGACCAGATGACGATATATTTAAGGGGAAGGAAATGTGATTTGATTCATTGCGGATGCTATACAAAATATCCAGTGCTTTTTCTAGAAAAATCGGTTACAGAACTATTACTTATGAAGGTTTTAAAGGAAGATGAAGGAACGACGTTTCGCTGGGACGTTTGTAAATTTTATATCTTGCAGTTTTACGTCTGTGGTGTAATAAATTATTTTTCAACCATTTTAGCAGTATGTAAAAAAAACATGAAGATGAAGAACGGATGGTAACATTAGGATCGCTTCTATGCACATATTAGGAGACTACTACACCTTTCTAGTAATTCACTAAAAACTTATACACAGTACATAGCTCTATCTATACATAGCTCAGTTTTGTTTTTGCAAAATGTATTTTAAAAGGAAGAAAAGAGATAGTTTAATACGGCTAGAATACCACTTTTCACTTATTTTTCATTTGTGTTTAAATTTGTTTTTTTTTTCTATCGTATATAAATAATACCGCTGGTTACTTTGTGAGCTAGTGTATTCTCGATTATTCGGGTGTGGGTTATCCAGTTTACGGGGTATCCGTGCCAAATGTTAAAATTTTATTTATTGTAAATTATGTATAATTTTTTTTATGATGCAATAATACCTTTAGTAACCTAAATTAATTCTAATTTTAAAAATTGTAAAATTGTCAGCGATATCAAATATTACTTTACGCGGGAAATAATAAGTCTGTGAAGTTATACAATGATGAATACAGGCGAAAGCTAAAACAAAAACAACAGAGAAAACTTGAATTTTGGAAGGAAGTAAAACATTTTAGTGGCGTGAGAGCCAAAAAACGAGAAAACCTGAATCTTAGAAGGAAGTAAAACATTAAGTTAGCGTGAAAGCCCTTGGGGCAATTTGGATTGGCCAGGACTGACAGACAATAATTCGGTTTTGCCATAGTTCGAATTATTCCGTGTTTTCAATTATCCGGGCCCCAGCATTAGTACGGATTATCGAGAGTACACTGCATTGATTATTTCCCAGTACGAGAAGATCCGGAACGTCGTTTCGGTTTACTTTGACTGAATATTATTTTATATGAAAATGTTGAGAAACGCAGTTTTCTTACAAAGTAGTTATCGAATTTGTAATATTTAATCGATTGCATGTGACAATAGTTATCGTTGAGTATTATGTACTATAATAATAATAATATGACATAATAATGCACATATGTATTATATATTTCTACTTTGTACTGGTATTTAACACGATAATAGTCGAAGTCTGCTTTGAAAATTATAAACTACATGACTCACTATTCGTACAATGCTAATATTGATTTATTATGAAATAATAAACAAATAAAGTTGTCATTAATGCTCTGTAAATGATTAAATTCATAACATAGCACCGCAAGTATTCAGAGAAAGTGAATAATGATATTAATGTAAACAAGGAGTGTTATAAATAAAGCGGAAACCCGGCAGATATAATAATATATTGCTACAGTTCCTAAGTAAAAACAAATCGCATTTATATCATAACAGACAGTATGCTTCGGTATATATTATACACATTAATATCACAGTGTAAAACGTGTGTTGAAAATTTTCTAATGAGGTTAACTCGTATATAATAATTATGAGAAGTGTAATTATAGAGTATAAAAGCTAGGGATCTACTGCGGAATAGATCTGTGAATGCTAGCAAGTGGGAGAAAGTGTACTAGATACCAAACACGAGCAAGCACAAGTTAGAAGAAATATTATTTTATTAATTCTATAAGTGTGCTAATTTATAATAAATACATCAGATATAAACAATGAAAAATAAATAGAAAAAATCATGTCGGGATCTATATTTCTATGTAATTTTGGCTACACGTTGAGTTGACATAGTTTACTGCGACAACATTGGCATTTATTGATTCGGGAGTAGTAACTAAATTCTCAAAACGATTCGTGTATCGTGTCAGGCAAGATAATATTTTGTGAGGCATAATGTGCGGCGGTCGTAATGATGCATTAACTATTATGATAAGCTCTGCTGCAGTCGATCCCCAGCTTTATGGAAGCGAAATGCGGTGATGTGTGAATGCACGCAAGAACGATGTATCTTGAGGTAAATCGCACGGTTATCGGCAGCCATATTGAGGTCATGACTGCATACAAACAATGGTTGGTAAATATGGATATCGTTTAACGACATCATTATAGGTTTGTTGGAGTGCTTTAAAAGAAAAACAATGGACACTAAAACTATTTTTTACATTAGTGAAGTATATATAGTAACCATAATTAATTCATATGCTAAAATCGTGTCGAAGAGATAGTTTTCATTATATTATTATCAATATTTATAAAAAATATAACTGTATGCATACATTATAAACATGTATTATCTACTACAGTGTATGTGGTTCAATAAAATAAATATTTTGATATGATAGTTATCACTTATATATTATAATGAAGACAATTTCAAGATATTATACGTCTTTGGTTTGCTTCTGGTTGAGATTTCCCATGGTAAGAAATGATCATTATACTAAAAATGCATAATATTATAGTTTTTTCAATCATTGTTCGTTGATAGATGAAGAGTTTCCTACACCATATTCACTCTTCTCTGCTTTGCCTATTTCCACTTAGCCAGAATCACGGGCAAGTATATGTATATGTAATTAATCTTACTGATACTCTTTGAACCATTGAACTGGCATACATTTTAAAATAGTCGAAAAGTCAGACGGATTGGCACAACATGATTATTACGATACCATTTAAGAAGTAGTGAGAATGAATGTTTGGTCCAAATGTATGCGTTACTACGTTCTACTATTTGCCACTTCCACCGCTAAATTATGAATGAAAAACTTCAATTGGATGGTGCAAAATGTCGTTTTGTTTTGATGCGGCTCGCGCGTAATAAATATGGAAATAGTTGGGCGTTGTTGGTCGTGGTCAGTCAATAACACACGTGACAGAGCTACAAGCGCTGACAATGCTTTAAATGAGATCTCTTTTACTAGGGTTCTGGAAATTAGAACGCTGCTATTTATACACTATGAATTATTATAATGTGTACAATTAATTATAAGTCATCATATCATATCGGTAGGATACTTCGAACCAGCAATTGGATATAATTATAGACTTTTTATAAACATGATGACCGTGCAATATTAAAAAGTTACTTAGACGCCATACACGGTTAAGCGGATAATGTAATAATATGTCCAATTACAATTAATTTTGAATGAATAATTATTACTGATAATGTCAATATTTCGATTCCCAAATGGTTTTACTACAATGCCGACTTATTCATACTGATTTCTTAAAACATTTACGTGGTTTTAGACTTATAATTGACAAACTGTTCTAGAATACGACGTACTACAGAAATAATGAGAATATTTCTGTAAAATATGGGGAGATCTATGATCTATGCAATAAGAAGTACAACTGACACATGGATTTGCATCATTCAATTGTTTAAATTATACGGTAAAGATATCATTCTAAACAAAGCAGTAAAGATTTTTTTAAACATTATCTTTTAATTCCGAGGAAAACGTTTCAGCGTAACAATTTATAAATCAATAAGATACACTGAATTGATATTGTGTCAGTCAGCTAAAAATAACTATAAACAATATTAAGTATAAAAGTTAGAAAATATGATGTAATCCATCTTGATACCACAAATAATTATGACAAAATCAGGCGTAGCTTATATGTATATTAAAATAGCGGGCAATGACATAACTATGTTTAATATTTCTTCATAAAAATTTCTTTTTTTTTTCACTCACTCATATTGCTTACTCAAATTGGAGAAATAAAGTGTTGATATAAAAATAGACAATAGTATCATATTTCTATGAAATAAAACTAGGATTAAATATATGAATATGATTCTTGAATATGTCAGCAAGCACTATCGATTGCATAATTCAAAGAGTATAAATAATCGGTGTGCTCGAGCGGTCAATGTACGTAAATTGAGGCAAGTGACAATGTCGCTACAATTTTTATTGGACAAATTGCTTATGGCTGGATTCATACAATATGCGCAAGCCATTGGTATACCTAGAGACGTGCGTTGTACAAATTGACAATAGTTAGAGCAGACGATTGTCAAAGGATTGGGGCTGACCGATTGAAGCGATCAAATCGTGACGGGGATAATGTGTCGACATTTAACCCAACTCAAAGAATGGGTGACAAGATTCTTTTAAATTTTCTATTTATCGACATACGGTGTTCATCAATTAAGGCGGCGATCCGAAATACAAGACGGAAGGCAATAGGGTTTTCCAAATATACTATGAAAAGTTCCGAATATACGTTTATAACCTTCATTTTATAAACAATAAAAAAAGTAAGTAAATATTATGATTGATAATAGCTTCATATGTTTACTCCAGTTACAGACATGAAAAATGCCATGTGTGATAATTACAAATATCGCCATAATTTACTAAGCGTGTAGACACTTTTCAAGACTCATACGACTCATATGTATGATAGCCACGGACGGTATTTGCCGAAAAATCAGTACAATCTTCATGAGTATTAGCATTCTATTCATGATTAATATTAATATATATAATGGACCTCGAAAAAGATTAATCTTAATTATAATATATTTGTATTAGCTTTGATAATTAAATCCACCGTTTTTGTAAATATAAAATGCTCGAAATACAATGTAAGTGAACGTTAAACTAGTAAGTATGTAGACCGTTTTTATTATTTCGTCAATGCTAAGTATTTATTTCATGACGTTAAACAAATATTTTACAAATAATTTCAGTAATAGAACAGTTTCAATTCCAAAAACGACTTCACCATGAAAACGTAATCCAACCCTGCTAAATTATTAAAATTAGTGAAATTTAATTCTGTCCTCACGTACATATTATTGATAAATGTATGCGTATCGAAATCTTTAAAATTGGAATAGTTTTGAAAAAGTTCTCAAAGAGTGGGTCAATGGACTGAGAAAAAAGAAATGAATGCAAATTGCTTTGTCAGTTATCTATATTATATTAAACCTAACTAAAGTTTCATTTCCGCAACATAAAGCGTATCATTACATGTTACATTGAAATTGAACATTATTTTATGTTAGTATGTGACTGATATTGAATAAAAAGAGTATATATAAGTCTTTTAAATCTTGCCTCGTAATATGTATTTATCATAATAACGTCTTAGAAAAAAAACAAATTTCGAATGCCATTTTGCAAGCTCAGTTACAGGAGTATTGGCATGCATCACGGGAAATGTGAATAAGGAAAGCCTGAGTCATCTCGAATGAATCATAACTTTAACAGATCCTTATTTCAAATCCGTGTTATCGGCTTACAGTCCGATCTATACATTCCTTCAATATAACTTAAAGGAAACAACATAACGCAATATGTATACAGATGTAGTTTTTGCCGATTATTTTATTCGAGAGAGAAATGTCACATGGCATGATTTTAATATTATATTTTCCTGACATATTTGCCTGTTTTTCATTTGTATGTAGAGTAATTGATAATGAGGGTTCTTGGTGTAATACACGGATTTATTATTCGTTATATCATCCGTTGAATTTACAAAGTTTCGTTTAATTATCTTCACGGGAAAATAATTAATAGAGATCCAATTAAAGTAATTACGTGCTAAGTAAACTGAATATTAATACAAGAAATATGAAAGTGACGGTGTATAGTCGGCATTTAACGAAATGATAAGAACTAGAATGGACAGATTAAATAAATGTAAACTGGGTAAAACAATTAAATTATTCGGCAAGCAAATATGTGGGGAAGTTGGCAACTTTTATAAGTTTCTAGTTGGCTGCCAAAAGTAACGAAAATTTAAGATTGAAATGCAATCTGGTACATAATAATCATAATTGAAATATAGTGAGTTGAGAGATGAAATCATTAAAAAATTCACAGCGTTCTTGATGGTGACATGGATTCACATTCGACAATGGTGTGACAACTGTCAATATGAAAATATTGAGCACGAATAAAACAAATATATAAAAATAGATCGTACCAAACGTCAAGTTCTCCGAAGTTCAAGATGATATTTTGTAAGTATTCATAACACACTATAGTAACACATATTAATTATTTGACGAAAAAACTGACAGTTCAAGAAACTTATATAAATAATCTAATATATTATAATATGTATTATTCTGCAAAACTCTATACACCACTCTACCGAACAACGGTGACTCTCACGAACAATATAAATATTCAACTGATCTCGATGCAACAAGCAAAATAGTTTAAAAACTTTATAATGTATAATAAAAAAAACAACAAACGATTTCACTTTTCAATGAAAACTTCTACAGAAGTAATGATAAAAACGGTAGAAAGTATTATGCATAAGAAACAATGTAAAGGTATAATTAATTAACATAAACAGTTGAATGTTGTTTCACAATATCGCACATTTTCCCGATTCCGTTTCATTACCTACGTGACTTTTCAATCAAAACACATTTGGGCGGGAAGCGGCCATAATGGGTCAACGTATTTAATATTTTATTTATTATGTTGGCAATGCTGTCAATTTACTCGAGTGCGGAGGCACGCGTGGAAAAATGGAACAAAATTGTGCGGGGAAACGCGTGGAAAACACAAACGTGCTTCAAAGAAAACTGCATGAATTGTGTCGCGTGATTTTGAAATATTTCCCGAAGCGACCGGCGAGCGTGCGTCTCGCTGTTCAACTTCTCACTCACACTCCGCGCGGCTATATTGCATGCCGCCTGTACGGACGTACGTACAAACTTACGCCCCGCCATGTTTGAAATACTATAGAAAACGGTGAGCGCTGCTAAGTCGAGTTACGAAATTGTTCCTCGATCATCGATTCCATAAGAAAATATGTTTTTTTGTTTGTCTATAAATATTATGAGTTTAAAGCTCTTACGTCAAGTAATTTTGCAGCTTTTGGGTTTATTTTGCTATAAAATATATATAACTTCAAACTTTGAATCTAAACAAAGTTCCTCATAATGATGAAAGTTTCAACGGAATTAAGTATATAAAAATATGATTGTTAAATATATTCAATTGATTTTTAGAAGTGGTACCCTTTTAAACTTTTAGGCAAAATATTCGTTTAAATAAGCTAGTGGCATGTTTTTTACCTGAAATCATTCATGTCATCTGAATCCATACATACAATTGAACAAGCAGCGTTCAGTGATATAAGAAAAATATTGTCCATAGTGCAGTCGAACTTAAAACAACACCCGCATACGACAGCCGTCTCTTTTGCGCTCGCACATTTCGCGGCCGCAAGTACGAAGGTATCTATCTTGCCGCCGGGCCAACTTCGGGCGAGGGCCGAGTGAGGCCGAAATATTACGAAAGATAACTTGTTTTTTTATTATCGCGCAGACCTCCGGGAGCTTTCGGTGTGCGTAATATTTTACGTCATAATAAAAATAAATATTAATGAATATTGTACTACTGATATTATTATTGAAACATCACAAGGCCGTTCATGAATGTAAACAAAGTGACATCGTGGAACACTCAAATTAAAGTATACTCTATGAAAAGATGAATGATTCCAAATTGATTAAAGTTTTTAAAGATTTCAAAACCAGACATTACAATAAGTATTAATTAGTAAAGATGAAGATTATTATCCGATGCCATAATAACTAACTAATGTATATCTATAGTATTATTTATAATGTATATGTAGTTTTATGAACATATGTGAACAGTAAGTATCTTAACAGTGTGCCATAAAAAAATAATAAACACCATTAAAAAAAAAAGCCGCATTTAAGTGGCTCTAAGGTAGATTTAAGTACACCATTTTCATTTATTCAATTTACACACTTGCTAATACTTAGAATCTTAATTTATTATCTTTATGGTTTCTGTTAATAAATCTATCAAATATGAACAGCATTCTTGTAAATACGAATACATGTAATATAATCGATGATATTGATATAGTATGGCTGAAAAACTCGTATAATATAAATATTGATACTATGAATAATTTGACAGTAAAATTATAAGCATTAATTAGAATTTTTGTGATTATAAGTTATTTTCGAACTTGATATCCTTAATAGTTATTTATAGAATGTAATGATTCTGTGTATGCTTAACAAGTTAAATGTATTTTTTCATGGTACATATTTTAATATGATAAGTTAAGTCGATTATCAAAACTGGTTATTTCAGTTTTGCGTGTCATAAACGTAGATATCGACTCGCGGAAAACCTTCAATCGCACGGTTTTTAAGTAAACAGAAAACCGAATCGAGCCGAACGCTCGGAATCTAATCTAGACATGGACGAGCGTTGCCGAAGCCTCTGGCCCATGTAGATTGTAGTAGATGCCTCCCGATAAATTTAATATCAACTTTATTCGACATGAGAATTTCGCAAATCGTTCCATTTACAAAAAAAAATGTATGTGAAATATTATAAAAATAGGAACAAGCTGATTTTTGTGGTCTCAAAAAAACATTAACTTCTGAATGAGTTATTATTTATTAAGAAGAATTGTGAATCTTGTCCAATGTTAGATAATAATAATTATAATATTGAATAATAAAAAAAAGTATGCATTTTTTTAACTAAGAAAATTAATATACTGGAAAGCTAAGAATAAGAAGCGCTCTGCAATTTTGTTTAACTACTTATTGATATTATTCATATGTTTGCAATATATAAAAGTGACCGAATTGTCATGTATTTATTCGAATGCGTCTGATAAACAGACACATACGGAATAGTTACGATTTTTTTATTTATACTCGGATAAATTTCATTGACTATGTAATGAAAATTTAAATATAATATGATAATTTATAATTATTTACTTTGAGTAAACAAGTAAAAGACAATTCAATACGTACGATAAGAAATAATTTTTCTTCTTATTTAATAAATACACTTAATGCAAAATCCAAAACACAATTTATATTAAAATTTGGACGGTAAGTTATAACGAAAGAGGACAAAAATAATACAATATAACGTTACAAATGGGTACCAGAAAACTGACGTCTTCGTTTTTTCGCTTTCCACCCTTAGTTTGATTCTGCATTTCGTGTGGATTATTAAACTAATAATGGGTATTATTTTAGTTGCAGTAGACAGAGAAGATAAATGTATCCAGCCGACGAATTGGCGAAGAAAATACAATGTCAGTGGCGTTCTCAAAAATACAAAATATTCTCCAAAAACATTCCTTTTAGTTATTTATTTATTAGGTAATATTTACGAAATATATTTTCAGATTTGAGCCCCATACGGTGTTTAAATAACAAGCTCGATATGTTTTGATTATGCGGTAAGGTTTCTTTGGGTCATGTTGAAAATTAAATTAAAGCCTACAGATGATCTGTCAAATCGTTGGAAAAGATAGATTTTAAGGCACAGTGACACGTTGCAGAAAGCTGTCATTCCACATAAAAGAATATTTAATATTAATTATGTGTGTTTAGTAAATAATCTAGTTTTATCCTTGACACCGATTGAATTAATCGTTACTTTTGTCGAAATGTATTTATAGAAAAGGTTTATAGATCATTTATAACCTTGAAAGTGGCATGATAGCCGAAATAATAATTTAAAATATTCCGTAGAATTTTAAATAAAATGTTATCGCAAGATGTTAACTGAATTCATATATTACAATCAACATAATATATGCACGATAATCCTGGTTTCTGTCAACTGTAATATTTCAGAAACTTTTATCAGCGATTTTTATTCCTGCAGCAGACAGCATACGGTTCATTCTTCCCCTTTGCGCTGAAACAAGCGAACGACGATCGATTCCATAATAACGGTAATTACATATTTGATTTGAACGCCGGTAATTTTCCAATCCAGTGGATACATCAATGCATCATGTATCTAAGAGATAAAACTCACTTTAGATAATATTTACCAAGAAAAGAAATACCCATATTGTTGTTTTTCGCAAATACTTGCACATGTAATGTTGCATAAAAATACACCGCAGTTGTCAAAAGCTTTGAAGCAATATAACGAATATAAACAATTTCAATTTACTGTATAATATGTAACAGATTTTAGTCGTATACATATATGTATAAAATATCCAAATATGATTGTGACCTAATAGAGTTTCTCAATAGATTACCCTTTCCATTCCAAAAATTTAAAATTAATACCGAGTTGTAATTCACTAAAATATAAAATGTTACATATTTTTCCATTCAACCAGAGATAAATGAATTGGTTAGATTTATATTTAAAAACATTATTGCGTTTTATTTTTATGTTTTTGTTAACTGTTAAATATGTAAGGTAATAAATAGTCAACAATCGATTCTCTGTTAAGTTACAAAGATCTATATGTAGCGTCTTGCAGAAGAAATGGTGATTTACATTTGTTTTAGATAATGATATACAAGCGTATTATAGCTAAGAAGTTATTACGTGAAAAATATTTTTAACAATGAGTCCTATATATTCACAAATAAAATATGAATTATTGGCATTTTTCGGAGAAAAGTAAGCACTGTTGGATGCTGCAGAGCGCTGAAGAAAGATGGAACAATTATAATAATGAGCATTGGGAAGGGCTAAAGTAAATGTTGATTTTTAATTATCTCAACCTCACAATTTATGCTCTGGACAATTTTCCGCCCCGCTCTGTCTGGCGGATGCGCGCGAAGGAGACAGAGCTTGGATTATAATATTTCCCACACGAATTTTGAATATCGAATTTATGTTTTCAATTTACATCATGGCGAAATATTAATTGAATAGAAACTCTGGTGCTATATTATTAATTACATTGTTTAAATATACGCAAACACTATTGTTTATGGAGCGGTGAGGTCTGCCGAATTAATAATTAAATTCTCGAATGGGGGCTAAAATAAAGGCCTACATTTTCCAATCGAAAGAAATGTTTGAGTTTAAAATAGTGTCACTGAATTTGCTTATCATAATAACGCCAAACACGTAGTATGTCTAGTAATGAAATAATATTGTGCGACTTCGAGTACACTCCCAGCCTAAAGAGATTATCAATCGAATGATACTAATTCAACACACTATATTCTCTTACCATCATATTTATATCCAACTACTTGTACAGGTAAGTCATACGCTGGTTTCTTAGTTACACTGTGCGAATTTAAAAAACGAGAAACTTGTATAAGGGGCGGTAGACAAAAAAAACGGGAATCTATGAAGTAGATCAATTTAGATTTCCTAGATAACAACAGGTGTCGACTGGTGGCATAGGACTATATCTTATATAAGTGTATTTACTGAGAGTCATGATATTCTAATTTGTTTTTGTATCTTAAAAAAGCGCGGGAATGTCACTTAAAATGACACTTTTCATACAGTACATATTTTTTTTACGGCCGACGCTACGCTTAAGATTTTCGTTAGTGAATTGTAATAATTTGACTACACTATAGGATGACCAGCGTTACATATAGATAAATAATTAGATTGAAACAAAATATCGATGTAATTTTAATTTTGCCCGAATAAATATTCGCATACGTTACAGTACAAGGGACTTACATACGTCATGTTTATGAAATATGTAGCCAAAACCGCCAAAGGGGAGAGTCGGCTAGACGAGGAGGTATGGGTTTCAAAATAATGACCACGTCAGACGGAAATTGAATATTCTATCTACACCGTATTGCCTTCCCATCCCTCGCATATTATAATATATATCATAGATAAGCAAATGAGGGAATCAATATAATCTGATATCTATAATTATCTATATACTCTAAAAGCAGGCACTGCTGTTTCTTATGTCCGATGTAAATTACACAATACACTCATAAATCTTTATTTTTTTATAATTTATTATCAGTTAAGGTTTTTTGGTAGTTCCAGTAGATATACATACGTAGACATACTTTTAAGAATGAGTATAATATTTCTCTTTAGAAGTCATTAACTAATGAAGCACACTATTTTCAGTATGTAATATTATATCTCTCCCCGGTTAGCGTAGTTGGCAGCGTACACGCCTAGCAATCCGGGGAATGCAGGGTCGATTCCACATCTGTCGGATTTTAAAAATCTAAAAATGCAGGACTGTGGATGCCCATTGGGTTGAGCAATGGTTTGACAAACAATTCTCGTGAAAAAATAATCTGGCAAGACGTCTTAATATTGCAAAGATCCATATACTTCACTTTCGGAGTGGCTATCTTCACACTGTGTAGATCTTGGGAGCGAACATGGTATAAAAAATATATTCTATAATGAACGGAGCGAGTAAAATCGCTGCGTCCCCTTTTCCTTACAACACCTTAAAAATTTTACATTCCGGAAATTATGGATTCCGGTTTTTTAGCTTTGGCGATAACCAAAATTTTTCATTTATCATTGGGGCCCTCCATAATTCGTGCGCCTAGAGAAATTGTTCCAACTGCTTGTCGGTAGATACGCCACTGATAATGAATGTAGCTAATTGAAAAATCTTCATATATTATATATACTTATTGAGACCTGATATTTTCAACATCAAAATGACATTTCCAGCTTTCTTGTAAATTCTTTCACCTCCTTACAGACAAATTTAAGTTTTTCGCATTAAATTAAATTGTAAATAGCGTTAGTAACTATTTATAAGGATGTTTTTGTTAAAGTAATCCAAGTACACATAATTTAAAAAGTTTTCGTCATTAATGAAAAAAACTGAAAGTGCAAATCATCTTTTTAAAGTGGTTAATAGCAAGTCACCGTACCGTATTTAAAAGTGGCCTTATGTAATTTTGATAAGGAAAAACTATTTAAAAGTTTTCATTGAAGCTATCTTGGAAAACCATTGAGCTGAAAACACAATTATTTAAACACAACAAATGTGGCCCAGTCATAAACCCATAGTGTCCATATTAGAAGCTTTGTGCAGGTCAGGAAATAATAATGATTTTTTCAAAATATAACTTCAATAAATTAATTGTATACATCTAGATAAATTTCATAATCATCGTAAATGAGTTCATAAATAAAACTACGGTTTATATGAAAATACATTATAAATGTAATTAATAACTTAATATTAGGAATACCAAATAAACAAGTTTCGGTCCAATTAAAGTTCATTTGTTTTATCTGTAAAGTACCTATTATTTTCTGCAAAATTTCGTCAGATTCCATATCGCGGTCGTGCACCTGAGGGCAAGCAGGCAACTACGGCGGGCTAGGGGGTACCGCAGAGGGCCGGGCGGGGTCCGGGGTCAGCCAGGGGTGACGACTCGAGGCCCGGGGGTTGGCGACCTTGGCGGCCCACAACTTTCCACGCGACCCCAGCTGATAAAACAAATCCCCTGGCGGCGTTGTGCTTTCACAGCTGTTTTACCTGTTCGCGACAAAAAGATCGGCCCTCTCATTCTGGACCTCATTTCAATTTGAAAATAACGAAGAAAAAGACGCGTTTTTTTTGATTTCGATGAAGTCCTACACTGATTTGGTAGATCTAACTTCAATTATAGTTTTTACACGTGGAATTGGATTTAGTGTATAAATAGTGCAAAGAAATATCGTTTTAAAGAGAGTAAGAATTAAGCTGGGAATCAAACCCGTGGCATTTGTAAGCTTGACTGTTAGGAAACATCATCGCTACTCAGATATGGCGGCCAATAATAAAAAAGAAACTTTTTTAATAAAACGGATTGAAGCACACGTCTAATACAGTGGTGTGCACTTATTAATGGGTATGCAATATATATATATTAAATAATACCGCAAAAGCATATTACAAATTATACATGATGAGATATTTCATATTAAACTAAAACTGCATCAAAAATTATTTGATCATACTCCTAATATACTCGGAATGCCGGCAATATAGAAATAGCGCTGCAGGCAAATCTTCCCTAAATGCAAAAGATTGCATTCTTCTTGTTAAATATTCGACACTGACGCGAAGAAATACATTCCATTGCTCAATATTTCAATATATAAAATAAGAAAACATTAAGAAATTCGTTAAATATTCTGCAAATTGTATATAGATAATATTTTTTTTAAGCACGATTTTTAAATATTATAAATCATTCAGGATTACCGAGTGGGCGGATAATAAACTCATGTATATGCTTAAATAATTAAAAAATATATAAAAAAAGAAATATAATATAAAACACTCCACATTGCCACGAATTCAGGTCGAGTATTTATTTTATTTTATTTAGAACGAAACCAACGCGGAAAACAAATAATGAATTTGAACAAACGAGATTTTTACTCACAAAATAGTGAGCTATTTTTACTTCTATGGAAATGTGACGCAAATCAAATTTTTTGGAGTGAAAAACAGATCCTTGTTAAAAAAGCTTTTTTGCAAAGTCGCATGTTTGAACCGATCGTTGTAAGCGAGTGTCTTATTGCTGCGCCGCGTAGCAATCACATGCTTGCAAATATAATATAACTAAATTTTACATTACCCACTGATGAGACTTTACCATTACCCGTGTTTTACTAAATTGTGTGCTGTAACCAATAACAAATAATATCCAATGAATTTAACAATCAATGTTTCATTATAAGATAACGATTTAATGTCGTGATCAATTGGACAAATAAATCCTGACAATTTACTTAAAAGTATGTTAAACTCTAAATATTAAATGCAAAACTTTTCTGTCAGTCTAATTCCATATAGATCATAATAATTTTTTTAGACCGTCCCTATGAACAAACATATGTATTTATGAATATATGTTTTGTGGGTTTTATTTTTATATTAGGTGGCAATATATCTTTAAGATTTCAAGCTTCATAAAAAACGCATACAGGTATTTAAGATCGTTTTACACTTTCATCAATTATTCCGTACGTGCCAATTCAATTCACGTGCATATATAATATGTACATAATACCGAAGAGAAAACGTAACTAGGATGCTGATATTTTATCAAATGCCTATATTATGCAAACAATGTTTTTCTCTTTCTATACCATGGCAATTTCCCGTACATTTTCAAAAGAATCAGTCATACATCCGTTTTATTTGCACGAAGTTGGCATCACTGCGCGGCTATATGAACCCAACTGTCATTCAAATGAGATGTTTTGCATATCAAAATAGAATCATCATCGTAAAGTCGGCAGCCGAGTGACGAAAAATGAACTAACTCTGTTCGCAAAGGGACCGGTTTTTGTGTTTGAAAATAGAATCCGTACGGTGAAAGACGAAGAAAATAATAATAAAAAAAACAATATCGTAAGGTTGGCTATCGATTGGCGGCGGCGCGCGTGCGCAGTGGAGACTGAATATATTACTTCTTCTATGTACCATCGGGGTAGGTTATACTTACATAGCTGCGTTCCCAAATTTGCAATTACAACGTCGGCGGTCGAGTTTGAAAGTTTCTCCGTTCATTTGCAAGGAAACCGGAAAATGCATTCGAAAAAAATAATGCTCGATTTAAAAGTCGGCGAAGCCGAGTCAAAACTTTTACAGTTTGTGGTGAGAATACATACATTTAGAAAATTGTTTGAAAATTATGGAAAAAAAATGGAATTTTTACGGCCGTCCTTGTAGATTCAAAATATTTGAAATTTGCATCATTACTTGTTTACATAACTTAATTTATCCCTGGAAATATCATATACTTGTAATGTTAGACGACAAATCATTTTCTTTTAACATTTTCTCAATTGATAAAATACTTTTATGAAAACTGTTTATCGAACATCATTAGCAATTCTTATTGATCCACTGCTATAATTTCTCTATTTTCATCGGATTAAAACATTCCCTCGTTTAAATAAGATTTCATTTATCACTAGGGTATTTTTTTAAATATTAACTCATACTATCGTGTGACACATTAAATTAATAATATAAGCCGATAGTTGTGTGATTTATCCATGATAGTGATAATCTTGAGTGCGATTTAAAATTAAACCCATTTTCTGAAAACTAATTATTACCGTGTGTAATTTTCTCGGAGGCGATCGAAACTTATGAAGACAACGTCCTTTGATTCTATATTTTATCGTGCAAGGTAAGTATGGATACGTTGCTTTGTAAGTAGAGACTGCTGTGTTTGTATATACTTTTAGTTATTCGTGTGTTGGTGTGCTGTGAGCGTGTGCAGTATGCACTCGACTCGGCGAAATGCGTCCGTTGCTATTGTTAAGGGAAAGGTTCCGGCTTGAGTAAATTCAAATTAGGAATGTTCCGACATTAATGAGTACACGTTCATTTGATGCAATGTTGCCAGCTCAAAGTTGGTAAAACATCGTGCTAATGCGAACATTAAATTTATGAACGGAGAAGCCATTTGCCTTTAATTAAAGAGTTCACAACAATATATTGAAACGCGGTTTACTCGAAAGGCGCTATTATTCTACACGACTCGCTGGATATTTCTTCTTAAACAGAAACAATAATTTTATATTTTAACAGGAAGCATACTAGTCTTTGATAATTCATATTAATATTAAATATTGAGTTGTATTAGATATATGTACAATGTAAAAAATATTTCTTATCGATATTACCAATTGCTCTAAATCCGGTAGAATTTCAATACAAACTTATGCAATGGCGATACACAAAATCGTATAGTTGGTCTAATTAGAATCCTATTAGATTATTTATACTTTTGATGCCTGATTAAAAATAAATAATTATTCGTTCATCAGCTTATAACGTAAAGTTGTTTTATAATTTTGTTAAGGAATAGTATTTAGATAGAATTTCTGATCAAAGAAATTTTATAACCAATATAATTATGTACATAAAATTTACAGAAAACGCAGCTAACGACATTTTCATTTATCAATCGGTCTTCCCACAGGAAGTTTATTGACCTACCAATGCAGCGGCCAGCACATCCTTCCGCTAAACGACTAAAACAACATCGATAAAGATTATATTAAAATATATTAAAATAACAGTGTATAATTAAAGGCATTATAGACTGGAATAGAAATTAAATTTGTTGCACAACGCTCACAATAGAATGTAATAAAATATGCATTAATCAAACATATGATATTTAAATATATGTGTAGTATTTATCGTTCAAAATACTCATGGTCCATTGTTATTGCACCTATTAAATTATTTTAGGAACACATATTTTTGACGATGTAAAATATATTGTTCATAACGTTATTTTTGGTAGATGTACTCGGCTTAAATATGAAATAAATATGAAGAATGAATAATGAAATGATAAATCATAAACTCATAAATGAAATGAAATGTATAACGTACCCCTCCGCCACCTCGACCCCTTCCACGACCCCTGCGGGATTCTCCTTTGGCTGTTTGAAGAGTTCCATCGGGACCGAAAATAAGCTATAACAAAACGGGAAACGAAAATCATATGAAAATCATAAAACAAAAGCATGAATTAACACTACAACTTATAGTTTAAATAATAACAAAATTAAAAACTAAATAATGTAGATTATAAAAATATTTTCCGAACAAAATGTTGAAATTTTGAAAAAAAACAAATTGTTTTCCATCTGTTGTATTTTATGTAAAGCTATTTTACATAAACATTCGTATTAAGCGGTATGTTTCTGGGATAAACACTTCAATTTTTCTTCGCAAGGTGGCAGTGTGCGAAGTAAAATCAGAAATAATACACATGATAAAGATTTTTTTAAATTTATATTTTAAAATCGTTTTTATAGGATTTTTAGACAATCAGTGATGCGTTCAATGATAAACCAAAAATTTTATTGAAAAAATGCAATTTCAAACGAAAAGTATTGAGATAAATGTCAATGTAAACAGTCGACGTTTCCATAAACACTAAAAAATAATACATTTACTAAGTATTATATCAATCAAATAATATGTTTTTAGCCTAGTATACTAAAATATATGTTTCATTAAAAAAACAAATGAGATATTTTTTGTACAGTAGTATTGCATTGTAAAATAGAATAATCATAATGATGGAAATGAATGTTTTAAAAGGTATTACATTGACACGTCATAAAGGGATGTAGCAGCTGTCAGATTCAAAATGGGCAAAAAACGGAGCGTAATAAAAAGTACGTCATTTCCTCAACGGTTGGTGTCCTGGTGCGATGTTGCCAGATGAACGCATTCGACAAAATAATAATGCACAATAATACATAATATAAAAGTATTTATCGATCCTGATTTGGTCTAAATCATTTGTCATTAAGACTGACATAAAAGTTCATTTTTTATAAGTAACGAAGAGCTGAAAGTTAAAAAAAACCACGTTGTTCACAGATATAAAGCATAATTAAATATTTATTATATTAATACAATATTGAGGATATAAATTATTTACTACATTCAAAAATTCATATGTGAATATTAGAGATGCGCGTGATAATGGATACGCTCTTAGAAGTATTTAAATATTATGTATACATGTAATAATTTTAAATACTTTCCATTAAAAAATCATTTTAATTTCCGTTAATCATTTAATATTGAGATTCTCTCAAAATTAAATTTATTGTATGTTATTTATACTGAAAGCTACATAGATATAATACACTACTTAAATTTTTAAGGCTAAGAGAATGAATTAAGTTGATACTCTCTTAAATTACCTCTTTACTACTATTTAACTCTTTATTTACACTCTAAAATTATAAAGGATTAAGGTTCGAGAGCTTTATTTTATTTAATTTGTCATACTTGAAAACGTTTTGTTCAATATCCTCAGTCGATATAGTATAATGCTCTTGGTAATTTAATACTCACTATAGTAATATTTCCAGGACAATAAAATTACTGTTTCTTTTCAAATTTTTGCCATTGTTAATATAAAGCGATCTAGTCTAATAATAAAATCTACTGTAAAGTTTATTAATTTTGTTTTTTTGTTATGGTCTGATTTAATAGTCGCTATCTATATTCCAGCGTATGTAGAATATAATGCAATTAAATATTCAATTAGTGTCCTGATAATAATTAAATGCATAATTGATTTGTCATACAACTACGATTTTAATACGCAGGTCTGTTCAATATTAATTTAAAGCTTGAATATACTGTAAAGCTAACGGCTTTCAAAGCTCCGATGTGTGATATCGCGAAAGTGTAGGTAAAAAATAAAAGAATTATTATATCGTGTCTGTATAGGTGTGCATAAAACACCTGGCGTTTTGGCCTATACAATTCGTGCATTATTTTTGTGTTTTAAATAATTTTATCAATCCTCGTCTGCATCGTTACTTTATTAAAGGAATATCATTTCAGTTAGTTTAATCGTACAGTGGTATTTAATATATTTTATATAAACACCCACTAGGGTAACTATAGGAAATTATATTAGGGAACTGATGATTAGGGAGAATTTTGATCTTATCCCGAAAGGTGAAATTGAAATCGGCTTAACGTGCATCCTTTTGATAGAACGTATAGTAATTAATTTCGAAGTAATCTTTGCTGACAAGAAAATAAAAAATACAGTATAATAATGGCCTCGAAAGAGAAAGAGTGAGATGCTATAATACAAGTCGAGATGTAATTTAATATGGAGTCAATTGAGATTAGTTTGTGGCAGGTCAGGACTGTGAAGGATCCAGGCAAGCTGAAAGGGTGACCTATCCTCATTCTGACGGTCAGCTAGTCTCATGGCAGATGATGCGTGACTGTCGTGTAATTGAATCCTCAGACTTTTTATAGCCGGCCATCATAATTACTTGCTACTTGCTACGTACTGAAGTTGTTTTGCGAGTTTGAAGCAGATGGATAAGCACCTAAAGTGCTGGCATGACATTATTAATTCACGTATGTTGTTTTTGAACTTTTATAAAGTGCAATGAACACGAATATGTATTTAAACGACTCTAATATATTTCTAGTTAACGATAAATAAATATAATATATTATTAAATACGTAATTACCTATACTCCTCCTCGGTGGAAAGTCATATTATTGAAATATAAAGACAGTTATACATATAGTTTATAGACATTTGGCATGATATTTATTTTACTTCGGATTCTATTTTACAACAGTATAACTATGATGTAGTGGTACAGATTAAAAAATGTCTGTTGATAATTGTTGATAACCGCTAAGCACATCATTGTTAGAACTATTATAACTGGAAACGTATATATAGTCAAACGCTTTAAATTATTTAGATAGTTATACAAATCGTTTTATACAACGCCCTCTTTCAAATCATTGAAAACCCAAAAGATTACAACTTTAATTAAAAATTATTTCAAATACATACGATTAAAAAAAATAATATTCAAAAAGAAGTAACGATGAAGGTTTTTGTGGAATGCTTTTACTCAAAAATAAGATGAAAAACACAAAGTTTGTTAGTCTGGTCTACTGGTCTAGAAACCTAATAATTTAACGGAAAAGAAAATGAATTAACAGACACTGACTGCTATAGTGGGTATGAAGAACTCAGATTAATATTTAAAGTAATGAACTGATTCAATAGAGATGATGATAGCATGGAAAAGTAAAGTGAAAATGTCAAAACACCATTAACCTGATTTCATCATACGCAAATATGAGAAACAACATGTGATTTGCCACAGATGAAGACTTTTTATTGTATTTTAGCGTTTTATTAATGGATAAATCCTTGTATCGATGGTGCGCTATGAGGCAGATGTTTGACCGATGTGACCTTGGCGTATTCTGCATCCCCCTCGCCGGTAATTCGTTCAGACGTCCCAAATCTGGCAATGAGATGAGATAATATGAACCCCGACGTCTTCAGGCTGTGTTATGTGTATATTTATTTGCGAGGTATTTTAATACAGGGTGAACTGCAGAGGCAACACACAATCAAGATTTGATCGACGAAAAAAAAAACTTCAAAAGTATTTTTAAATTTGCTATCTATATTTGCCATCTTATTTGAACACTTATCGGAATGTGTCCATTTGAAAAAACATAACCATCACTATTTGCATATAATGTATTTCGTATTTTCCATTCAGGCATATATAAAATTCAAAATAATTGTTACCATATTTATGAATATTACCGAATTACGATATAATAAATTATTAATCAACAACTGGCTATATTCACACATAAGAGTTAAATTAAAATACAAAACAAAAGTAATTTTGTACAATGAAATCGAGTTATATTGAAATCCATAAAAAACACGTAAATTTTATTTATATACCAATCAATAATTGGAAGAAATATATTATTTTTATTTACATTTACATCTATATTTACGTGTGAATTTCTTATCACTAAATATACATACATATTATATAATTAATATTTTCGACTGATGGTGCTTGATGGAAATTGATTTTAAA